>JAHZMY010000047.1:0-17249 GCA_027743915.1 Seira sanloemensis
GATGAAAAATCAGTTCATTTGAAGTCACCATGAAAGCAACTAGAGGTACATACATGTATGTGTAAAGTTGAAATCGGAAGTCGATACTTGTCGTTTCTTTAATCATTATCATTCATTATAATTGTAACAATAATATTTATAAACTGATAATGGATGCAAGCATTACAAGTTATGCGAATTTGATTGGCTTACATCAAAAGTTCTTCCATGTCTTATCGTTTCTGAAAAGCTGTATGTGGGAGACTCGTTTTATATAATCTTTAAGTATTACATTGTTTAGACTTGCGAAGTACAAAAGAAAAGAGTAGCATGGTATAATAATCATCATCCTAATAATTTTAACGAGATGGAGACTTTAAAATCGTTTATTACTTATGAGCTATATACATACTATACTATGTACATATGTATAAGAATTCTCTAAGTAATCGAAAGCAAACCCATCTTCAGTTGCTTTATAACCTGTGCTTTTTTGTATTTTGTGACTAATTTCATTTTGGTATTTGGTGAACTGATTTTACGTACGATGATCTGGCCTAATTACAATTGACGTTTCTACCAGAACTACTGTATGTATTTACACACGAGCAATATAAAATATTTAGTTATATGACTTATTTACTTGAATAGTCGAGAGGCGTAACAAAAGTTGCAAACGGATCGAGTAACGTGTAATCGTAATTCATAAATAATATTATACAATAATAATTAAAGTTGTAAATATATCATGCGACTGCAATTGATAACGATTATTATATTATAAAGGTAATACATATAATGAAACTGGTAATCCATGCATGTAGTTCTTTTTAGTAGACTATCCCTATTCATAATGATAATAATAAATAAGTAACCTGTGTTGCTTAGGGTCACGAGAGTAAATTTGATCGTATATATTATGATTACCTAATAAATGTGAAATTAAGAATGACTAATTTTATTCTTGACCTCTCGATAAGGGATTTCCGAGGTTACAGGGAAATCGTCAAAGAAGTGCTTGAGAAACTCGAAAGTCGGTCTCCTATCAGGGTCGGAGTCCCAACAACGCAGCATCATCCCGTACACTGAATCACTGACAAAACCTGTCGCTGGCTGTGGCATGCGGTACCCCTTGCTCACTTGGTCCATGACTTCGCGGTTGTTCATTCCTGGGAAGCAAAAATTATAATACATAACTTGCACATTTTAGTACTGCTGCAAATATGTGAGTAAAAAAGTCAATCTGACTTTTTAAAATTCTTTGATCAAGTCTATTTTACCTGGATAAGGCACTTGTCCAAAAGTAAACAGCTCCATTAAAAGAATCCCGTAACTCCAGACGTCAGACTTGACAGAGAATCTTCCGTATAAGATAGCTTCTGGGGCTGTCCACTTGACCGGAAATCTTGAGCCTTGTCTCGGACAATACTCGTCATCTTGGACGATAACGCGAGCCAATCCAAAGTCACAAATCTTTGCAATATTGTTGTCCCCAACAAGAACATTTCTTGCAGCGAGATCCCTGTGAACCAACTGTTTCTCCTCCAGGTATGCCATGCCACTTGCAATCTGATTGGATAAGATTTACATTTTTAAGATTTGACAAATATATGTATTGTATGATGGTATAAAGTGCGCAAAGTTGACGGTTTATTATCTACCTGCGCAGCAATGTAAACGAGATCCATTTCTTCCAAGTTTTGTCCAGTCCCATTCCTCAAATACTCCAAGAGAGAGCCATTTCTCATGTACTCTGTCACAATGTAGACTGGCTCTTCGCGCGAGCAAACGGCGTACAAAGCGACGAGCCTGTCATGTCTAAACTTTTTCATGATCGCAGCCTCCTCCAAGAACGCGCCTGAGCTCATCAGAGTTCCAGACTTGAGGGTCTTGATGGCCACCTCCATGCCGTTTCTCCATCGCCCGTACCAAACTTCTCCAAAGTTGCCTGAGCCGAGCTTTCTGATGAACTGAAGCTCGCTCCTGTCAATTTCCCACTGATCGCGTGTTTCGGGACTGAGGTCCCACATTTGGGGACAGGGCTTGGGACAGGGCTTTGTCAGCACGTGGCAAAGTCCTTGTGCATTGCGCGCGTATGATTGTACTAGCTCACGAAGGGATTGAAATAGCAGTCTTGTTGTGATGTAATAGCCTCCACTGTCCAACGGACGAATCTTGTAGTGCTTCACATGGTACGATTTGTCCTGCTCCCAGTCCTTCACTGACAGTGAGAATGCACCGGGATTTTGCTCAGAGTTTCGTATCAAAAATGTGCCACGCGGATTTTCTTCGCACATTAGCAGCTTCTCTGCTTCGCGCCGCGAAATCTTTCCAAAGAACCAACTACAGTGGAAAAAGTTAATTAAATTGTGATGACAATTTCCTCCAACGATGCAATAAGTGACAAAACTTTTTACACAAGTATACGACTTACTCTTCCGACTCGATCGACTTTTCAACAGCGACAAAGTTCCTTGGAACGTATCCCGTCTCCCCGGTTCTTATCACGTAGACATTCCACCAATCCGGATCGCTACAGACAAGAAACTTCTTTATGAGACACTTGCACAAATCCCCTGTCAGTGACATTGAAGAAAATCTGTATGTATGAACCTGTCATTAATGACTTCTAAAATGTCCCCCTTTTTAAACGCTACATCCCTCGAGTGTCTCGACGAGTAGTCGTAGAGGGCAACGAGCGTTTTTCCTGAGATCCCTGCGACGCTGCCCCCACCGCCTCCACTTCCACCCGTGAACATGTGATGGTGGTGATGGTGCATGTTTGCAGCAGCGGCATGTGCGGCAGCGTGGGCAGCTGCGTGGTGGAGAAACATGTTACTGGAGCTGGTGCCATTTGGCGTTGAGACTTGAGCATGGCCTCCACTCCCACCACGGATGTAGCCGTTGGAGCCATTGGTAACTGAGTCAAAAGAGTCGCCCCTCGATTTCTGAAATGAAAGCTGTTGCGGCAGTGTTTTACACTTATTGCTGTTCCCTGTGGGACCGAATGTGCTTAATGCTAAAAGACAAATACATACATACAATCAATTAGCAATTTTTTAATTAAATCAAATGAACTCTGTTTGTGAAAAGTAACTTACATGGAGTACGAATAATATCGCAGTTCTTTGTACTTGCTACAACAACGCCTGCTCGTTGAAAAGGATCACCAGGGTAACGCTGGTCCAGACCAGCTTGATGCGCTGCCTTACTGCTATTTTTACTTGACTTGCCTCCTGAAATGCAACAAGGAAATGCAACAAGAAAATTATCAGCATGTTTCCACAAAGTGTCACGCTATTACCCCAAACCCCAGTACCTGGGGCCCAGGCATCTTTGGGGACACATAAATAAAATCATGACGAATTGATCATACCCATTATTTAAATCGATGAATTTCTCCTCCGACAGAAAACTAGAGTCGTCACAATGGTAGAAATTACAGGCAGATCCGAACTATTTAATTTACAGTAGTAGTCGTTGCTTCACCAATTTTATTGAATTTCACTATCACTATGCACGTTGGCCAGTTTTTGGTTATTTTACTGTCACCAGCATATGTATCATCCATCGGTCACAGTAGACATCAGTACATATTAAACTACTCATTTTAATGAAGACCGATCCGTGAATTCGCGGAGCTTCCATATTATTATTCACAACTTTTCCTGTGGTCGCCCAATTATTATTCACTGCGAGATCTTGTTTTGCTCTACCCAAGATAATCACTCGTAGTCATATTCTTCTATTCTTCGCATCAAGACAAGACTGACGCCCAAAGAAAGTCTTTCAATTGTGCGTCTTTGATTTTAATCACATCAATGGAGGTCTTTTCTGCGTTTTCTCGGTAGTAGTTGGTACGTCGGTAGGTTTTCTCTTCTAATTTTCAGCCCGTTACGTCATAAATTGTCACCAAATGCCTGAAAAAAAACCCAACAAGAAATGATTAGCACAAGATGTTTTCCAAACCTAACGGTTCGACCAGAGTTTTCCATAGAGACATGTCGTTTAGAGAGACAGTTCCATTTTTTCACGCACACACTACTACAACTTGTCCTCATTACCAACTCACCTACACCACTTTACATTAATAGATATATGTATGAAAATTGGTAAAAGTTTTATTCACACAGAATTTGGTAACAATATTTCATCAATCATTCTTCTCATCAAAGTTGGTCAAACTTTGATCGTCATTTGCACATTTTCAGAAAAAAAATCGAATGTGCGTACTCCAACCATTATGCTCTTTGCAAAATTTAGCCAGTACAAAATGTATGCAATTATAGCAAACAATACATTTTTTTTACTAATGATGAGCGATGACCATCATTTTTATTCTTTACAAAAAAAAGTTACCTTCACAAGAATATCTCTGCTGTACACCCTCGATGCACACAAACCACACACACATACAACAGAGTCGATAAGTCTCCCAAGACTTCTCACCATCATCGTCGTCACTAATTTTTAACAAATTCACAGAGAATCAAAATAGTAAAAAAAGTCCTTTCTAAAATCTCTCGTCTACTGAGCCACACATTCAACTTCATCATCAACGGGAATTCAATTTTTAGGGAATACATTAAATGAGCTCTAAAGGAAAACCACGATGATGACTCTCTGAGGACGATCTCCTTCGACTTTACCACGAGCGAGAGCTCATCTTCAAAAAAAAACTTTTGAGCCTTCATCAATGTTGTTATCAACATCAATTGACGAAGCTCCCCATTATGAATGTCCTACTCCCAGCAACCATAATTGATAATGCTGTTGGCTGTTGTATGCCTACCATTCAGTATTATTGTGATGCTTTATCTTGTCATATGCAGTTCGAAGGAATACTATTTGCATTACTCATACTTTCTTCATGACGATGTTGTTGTGCTATATGCACACTTTTCAAATTCTGTCTTATTTTCTACCCTCTCGAAGCTCTGTATATTTATCTGCATGAAGCACACTTTTTTTTAAAAAAAAAGAAGGTCTATTACAATACTTATCACAGACTTCATAATATCCTTCGGTTTGGCTGCTGACAAAGCAGAGACTCTCTGCATCTCTGCTTGCATGTGCGTTCTCTCTTGCTCCAACTCCAAGTCACAGTCTTCTTGAGAGAATGAAAAGGACAACCGTAGAGAAACATCCTCGTCATCATCATCATCCTCCTCACCATTTCATTATTATTATTTTTTCGCTCTCTCATTATTGTGAGTCGAAAAAGGAAGAAACCCTCTACAAAATGCATTGCACTCTCGCGATAGAAGGGCTTGTAAACACAGTACAGTTCTGCATTTAAAAATATGCTTTTGTGCGGGGGTTCCTTTTCTGTTCGTTCTTTGATGCCGTCAATATCTACTTCGAATGAAACAACTTCCTTTTTCTCACAGCTTATAAGCTTACGCCTGTGTGTGCATGAACATTGTAGAGGGAACGAATAGCTCCTTGCAATAATACTATTCAACGCTTCAGAGTATAGAAGCAGGGAGTCCATATAAAGATTTTGAATTTCACTTGAACGTATATCCGTTAAAAAAGGGTGCATTTGTAGAGTTTAATTCTCATCTTGGCATGTCATTTGGCAAATAGGGAAGAAAAAAATGAATTATTTTGTGCGGGGGTTCCTTTTCTGTTCGTTCTTTGATGCCGTCAATATCTACTTCGAATGAAACAACTTCCTTTTTCTCACAGCTTATAAGCTTACGTCTGTGTGTGCATGAACATTGTAGAGGGAACGAATAGCTCCTTGCAGTAATACTATTCAACGCTTCAGAGTATAGAAGCAGGGAGTCCATAAAAAGATTTTGAATTTCACTTCAAACGTACATATATCCGTTAAAAAAAGGGTGCATTTGTAGAGTTTAATTCTCATCTTGGCATGTCATTTGGCAAATAGGGAAGAAAAAATGAATGAAAACTAATATGATGAAACTGACTTTTTTTTGCTCAGGAAGGAGATGGGAAGCACAAACAATCTTTTGAGAGGCGCAACGAAACGAAGTGATCAACAAAAGTCTGCACGCTCTCCCAGCTTCCCTACACAAGCCAAGTCTGTATTTATGCTCAGCGTTTAAAGAGTGAAACAAACCTAGTTTTAAAACTGATAATAAGGAGGGTGTACAAGATAAACAGTTTGTTTTCCGATGCATCCACTCTTGAAGAAAAAAATTATAATGCAAAAATACCTGTAAACGTATTGCGAGCACACAAAAAGGCCTTTCTATGAGCTTGGAAACTATCGAAACATTGGCTAATGAAATAGTCTTTTAATTTATACACATACAACATATTTATATTACACTGTGGATGTGTAGGCTAAAGTGATACATGCAATATACATAAGGCATCTATGAATTCGTGGGGAACTTTTCCTTAGCCACCTAACTAACGCTTTGCACCGGCTAGCTAAATGGTAATTTCAATCGCCATTTAATGATTTATTGTGTCAATGGGTTTTATCAAGATGAAATTTGCAATCGCGAGCTTCAACACGCCATTGAAAACCTCAAACCGATGAAGAATAAGTCAAGCCGCAGGACGAACCCAAAGAGTGCAGACGCATATATGTATGTATATGAAATATTATATTGTGTCTGCAAAAATTATTTATTTTTGATGTATGCGCAAATTACTTAGCAAGCCCTTCACTTCAAAATGCGAAAATGATAAAAGTCTTTTCAAGTGGTGGGTAAATACGTCACTGGGAGATGAGTACAAAAGTAAATAAATATATGTACATGGTAATGATAACCCAACGGTGATAATGTACATAAAATGTAAACCAGCTTTGGAGTTGTGTATGTGTAGCCCTTCACACCGAAAGTAAAGCAAAAATGTAATAAGCTAAAGTACTTATGCGGTACTTTGAATAGCGCTACATGAAAGTTATAATGCCTTGAAGGGCATATGATAAGCTCTTGAGAGCACTTTTTTTTGATAGATAATCCCGACATTGGCCAATGATTGTGAAACATGCAAAAGTAAGAATTATTTTGATCTAATTTCAACTACTTTCATTTAGACAAGAGTGCGTAAATCAATTTAGAGGAATTTCTTGTCTGAAGGATATTGGGAAAGATGGGAGGATGGAAGTAAGATAGAATAATATGGTTTTGCAAATCTTTGGACGTTGAAATGTTGAAAATCAGGCAAGTGTGTATTTCAGAAAAACGGCTACTACACGCTTGACCTATTGTTAGAGGAATAAATTGCTGCTACGGATCTTCCTACATGAAGAAAGGTGGTGATTAAACCTAGGTATTTACACCGAAAGCTCAGAGGAAATGCTGATTCATGAAAGAACGAAATCAATATCATATCATCACTCTTTGCAAAAGTAACCCCGACATTCCGTCTTTCAAAACTATGTTAAATATATGCTTCAACTTTTTGCTATACATATAATTGGGTTTAAAGACTGCAACGTATAAGTTTTATATAGACCATGGCTTTGGTCTTGCCTGCTTAAATTTAAAGATAGTTTGCTTGCTTACTTCCGCCGTTATTTAGGCAGCATAGTTTGAACAAACAACATAAAAACTTGCCCAATTTTAGTATTCAAAACATATTTTTGTTTTCCTTTGATAATTTGGCAGAAATATATGATGTGTGATGAACAATTCAGTTTCATTCACGGGGCAGAGACTCGAATGCAACTTGTACTAGTATCACTCAGTTTATGTAACCAGCGCAACTGTAAAAATGTAATGAAACACAAAGTATATGTGTAATGTATGTGCAGAGGAAGGAGTTTCAAAAAAATGAGCTAATCTTGGTTGTTACATCTCCAAGCCTAGCCCTGGGCCCTGGGTACAGCGTATAAACTTACCTGAAGTTTCATTTCTCACTTTTTTATAGTCAAAAAGTGATTTTAATAATACATATGGTTATGAACATTATTAGGCGAGGTGAAAAATAAAATGGCAGTTTTCAGTTTCACACTATACAGGTAACAATGTCCATATTTGGTCCAATTTTGTTCTTTTATGTACTTTGTACTTATCTACTTCCTGGTGAATGACTGGCAATGGAAACGGGTAATGAAAAAAGTTGGCTAAAGATTTTTTAAAAGTGGACGTTGGATTACCAAGTATATATTAAGTGACAAGTCCATCTTGTGTAATAATTTGGGCCAAAAACTTGACTATTTACTAAGTAAGCAAGTATTAAACATGCACACAGTTACGTAAAATCAACAGAACAATTAGGACCGGATATATACTTTTTTCAACTTGTTTGCATGAAGGACATTATTTGCAACACGGATTCTGCAATTTGGTTTAGAATGGGAATTGATATTTGACATTGTCAACTCAATGTTATTTTTGACATGTAAAAGGGAAGCGATTTGCATACAGGAGTCGGCCCAAGTAAAAGTGAGTCTATTGAACTTTTTTCATTGTTGAAAAAGTGAATAATATGTGATTCACAAATGACGCAACTGTTTCAGAAACTGTTTCAAAGCGGGAGTAATAGCTTTCCTAGATGGATTGAAGCTGGTCGTTTTCATACTTTTCTTGCAAGGGCAGTGCGTGTTTATTGCCCATAAAATTATTCAGGTGGAGTGTTGGATTCTTATCTGTCATGCTATTTGATGCTGCATCACAAAAGCTTGAACGTATTCCTCCAAAATATTGACAATTTTCGGGAGGATGCCCAAAAAAGAGAAAGAGTTTGCTTGCTACGAAGTTGTTTTCTGAGTAAATATACCGAAGCAGGCATTGATTTACAATGTTGCCTACTGTTTGTCTGCAAGCCCAAGCATTCTTTTACCAAAAATGTAAACCAAATTTGAATGATGAAATCATGATTCCCGATGACTAACAATTCGACAATTTGTGCATTAGTATCTGTGGCTTATACGTGACTTGTAGATCTTATTGCAATTTAAATGTGACACTTGGAATGGAGCAAATTGCATGCATGTTTTTAAAGTGAATGCATGCATTCAGCTGCGTATATAATATTGCCTTTGCCGCAGAATTTTTAATATGCACACTTACTTTAATATGCACTGCATAATGTATCAGCACAGGAATAATCTTACGAAAAGGCTCAAGTTTATTGTAACAATAAAAAATAGGGAACATTTTCGTTCATTCGCAAGCGAACACGTTTACTGTACCGTATGTGCCTCAAGACCATCTTTGGATGTTTTTAAATTGTACAACTTTATGTTTATGGACATACGCTACAAAATACAGGAGGAGGTAAAAAATCCATCTCTTTTCCCGTTACTGTGTTCAAAAACAGAAGACGGGAGGGGATAATCATATCACAATATTATATGAGCTTTTGAATTTTCAAGTCGTTTTGTCTCATTGCTCATGAAAAAATTATGATTTGCTTTTACTATTGTTAAACTTTTGTTAATACATATTTTTTCATTAAAGTTGCTACAGAAAAAAATGCTGTCGGTAAAATTGAAGATATTTCAGGTGACTATCATTTGATCAAATTAAATTACCATGAGAAAATAAAATGAGAGTTCGCAGCAGATAAAATCCTGATAAAACCATGTGAATGATCCCCAATAAATATATCTATGTATTTTTCAATTACTATCAAAATGTCGCAGGTTTTGACATACATAATATGGAACAGATAGAAGGTCCCTATAGCTACAACATTAAATAAAGATTTCCAGTATTGGTGACATTTGTCAAATGCAGTCTGTCTACATGTGAGCGATTTAAAGAAAAGCCCATCCTTATCAATCAAGACTTAAATTAATTGCTCTTTTTTGATAACGGATAACAAACTATGCAAATACAAAGTTGTAATTTCATGCTTCTTGCCAATGTTTTACTAGCTGTGCGCCATTTCCATTTACTGCGTATTTGACTTGTAACAAAAAAGTCAGTGAGCTTAAACCGAAACATGACTTTTAGCTATTGTTTCATTAGTCATGTGTTTACACATAAAAATTAGCGTTTGGCTAGATGGTTCAATGAACAAGTTACATTGGGTTACATGACATGACACTGCATGCAGTGTGATTACCTAATATAATACTTTGATAACGTCTATGTATTACTTTCAATGACTAAACTCTTGAGCTCTGCAAGACTTTTAATTTTAATTACTCCTTTGGTTTCGCACCTTATCTTATTTTTCTACCGGAAAACAAGGCAAGTGGAGTGGACAACACATTACATCAACGCTGTTTTATATTTTTTAGGAGAATGAGTTTGCCAACTAACTTGCCCATTAAATCGTATGTGTGCGTATATCTAAGGCATGCATGTAAATACATGTGCATATCAAAACCTTTTCTAGCATTCACTGTCTCACCAAAACATTCTTTAGATAGTCATAGGACTATATAACCAAGTTAAATGTTAAAGTCATTCATATTCCAAAAGAAGATTCAAACGCTCTCAGAAGAGGGTAGACTTACATGAACTCGAATGTGCTCGTTTCTTTTTCAATTGCTCTAGAGTTGTGACAGTGACAAATCGGAATTATCCAGCAATCACCACAAAACATCAGGACAATGCTAGCTGGGCTGCGTGCATCTCCTTTGTCCATTCGCAAGAAACATTGTATTTCACAACTTGCTCACATAAAATACCACCTACACACAAAACAACAAATCACCACAACACATCAGGACAATGCTAGCTGGGCTGCGTGCATCTCCTTTGTCCATTCGCAAGAAACATTGTATTTCACAACTTGCTCACATAAAATACCACCTACACACAAAACAACCACATTAATCTACCAGTCCAAGAAGAGTCGGACCTTTTTTCTTCAAGATAATTCCCGTCAACAGAAGTCCTCACAAATCACCTGAAAAAGCATCTTCTCTCCCTTCTTTAGCACTGATCACAGCCTCTTTTAAAAACGAACAATGGACAATGGAATTCCATTCCATTCTGCGTATGTATGTATGCCAGTCAGATCCTTTGCATTTTTGTTTCATGCAGCTTCGGTTTCAAACTGTTCATGACGGAACGACCGTGTGTCCAACTTTACATTATTACTGCTTCTTTCGTATATATTTTTGTATTTGGTTAACTGACGAAATCGAAATCTAGCTTGAATTGCAAATGTTTCAGGCAACTCATATTTTGTTATTTCAAGTGTGCACTGGCCACACGCAAGTGGATTTTTAAAAAAAAACTTGACAAATTAATAGAAAAATCGTCGGTATTCTTTTAAAGACCAGGTCACTTGTAAATTTTTTGGGGGTGTAGTATTTAGGACATCAAATGATATCAACTTATTGTTTCAGAAGTACGACAGTAAAAGTAACCGTGTGTCCAACTTTACATTATTACTGCTTCTTTCGTATATATTTTTGTATTTGGTTAACTGACGAAATCGAAATCTAGCTTGAATTGCAAATGTTTCAGGCAACTCATATTTTATTATTTCAAATGTGCACTGGCCACACGCAAGTGGATTTTAAAAAAAAACTTGACAAATTAATAGAAAAATGGTCGGTATTCTTTTAAAGACCAGGTCACTTGTAAATTTTTTGGGGGTGTAGTATTTAGGACATCAAATGATATCAACTTATTGTTTCAGAAGTGCGACAGTAAAAGTTGAGCTTCTTCCTCCCCGTCGGGTCGTATTGTAAATATGTAAGAGTCAAAGAACTCTTCTTCGAAAGAAGAAGGAACACCCTAAATCGACACTAGTTCACGAAAAGGTATCCCCCTTTTAATTCTCTGCTCACTTATTCTATCCTTTTCCCTTACCTCCGTCGGTGGAGCAATAGTGTCCATATATGTACCATGTCTCCATTCTTTAATCGACAAGTTACGACAAAAGCCGTCGTCTTGGAAAGTGGCTTTCCCGTGGATGTTATATGTACAGCACAACTTTGCTCACAATCTAGGGAAAAAGTTGAACGCTCTTCCCTTTCTCGAATTCCGGCAACATGTTTTACTACGGTCCACGAAAAAAGAGCTTTGGAAAAAGCAATGGAATTGAAAAACGTTTTTTTGTACGGAGAAATATTTGTATCTGTAGTTGGGATTGGGAATGTACCTAGTCGCTCCGATCCCCACTTCCTGGACAACGGTTCTTTAGTTTGGCTTCACTTCCTTCCTAACCCACGCAAGAATGAATATGCAAGCACGTAAAGCCTCTTTTCTCCCACCTCCTCCGTCTGTTCATCTCAACAGCTCGCAAGCTTCTGAATCTGCACAAACGCGAGCCTTTCCATTTTCAATGAAGTTTTGATGGCAGAAGGCTATAGAGAAAAAAAGTCTTTTACACATGAATTCCTTTACACAAGCATTTGGTGAATCATTTTATCAAGAAATGAATAGGGTGCAGACTGCAGACAAGGTTCCTTAGTTGGAGCCTTTATTAAAACGTCATCGTACAATGTTAAATGTTGATCAAGAATTCATTTTTTTCATAAAATTCAAACAGGTTATTTGATTCCACATTTCTCAATATCGATTACTCCAATTTCAAAAAAGGATGCTCCCAATTGTCCATCAGATCAGATATGAAAAAATATTCTGTTGATTGTCTTACCAATATGATGGCCATTTTTCACATTTCACACAATCCCGTGTCATAATAATAAGCTTCATTGTCATGACACTCCCAGACTCCCATCAGTACATTTTAAAAAGGTTCCCAGCGATCAGCACTAAAATTAACAAAATTCCCAGTAAAGTCTCCCGGATGACTACTTTACAGAAACGTTCTCTATATTCAACACCGGAGGAAAAGAACAAGACATTTTCAAAGTCAAGACCGTTCTCCCATCGTCGTCATGGGAACGGACCCACGGATTACGGACGGCTTAAAAATTCTTGAAGATTGCTCTGGTTTCCTCTCAGCCAATTCTACAAAAAAATTAAACTTCTAAAACATGTTGCATGTATTGGAAAAAATGACAAAATTTAATGTTAGACATTCGAAACTATCTAGCATATGTAGGTGAAAAGGAATTTTGAAATTTTGCAGTTTGACAAAACCTAACCATCCAAGACTGAAACTGGATAACAAAGTCGAAATAGAGTAGCTGGAAGCATGCATTTGAGGTCAGAATGTTGGGAGTAGAATACGAATTGAGAGAGAAAGAGAAATGTTTCGAACTGGATTTGCTGTAATCTGTATCACTGATTTTATCGTTACATTATTACAAAAAAGGCTCCTTCGTTAAATTTCCATGGTACTTACATGAAAGGAGACAATGTCTGAGCAAAAGTGACAAAGAGTAGAATTTAGTAATGCCTTCATCCTTTGTCTCTCACTCACATTTCGGAAGCCGAGAAATACAAAAAATGTATGACAAAGAGAATGAATGGCTGATATATATTTACTTCATATTAAGAGTATATATTTTACGTACAGGTCCAAAGGACCAAAAGCCTCTGCTTTGTAAGACCGGACCAAAGTCTGTTAATGTTTTTCTTCCTCGTCAATTATCATGATACTATTGGCATGGAACGTTTCCCCACAAAAGTAGTAGAATTTAGTAATGCCTTCATCCTTTGTCTCTCACTCACATTTCGGAAGCCGAGAAATGCGTATGACAACGAATGAATGAATGATATGTATATTTACTTAATATTTAGAGTATATATTTTACGTACAGGTCCAAAGGAGATGAGCCTTCTGCTTTGTAAGACCGGACCAAAGTCTGTTAATGTTTTTCTTCCTCGTCAATTATCATGATCCTATTGGCATTGAACGTTTCCCCACAAAAGTTCTATTCTTTTCTGCTGTCCTCTTGCCCCTTGTGTCCAACGAGAGTGTGAGGATTTGGTGTTTTTTTGGTGCTCCCTTTTGGCATCTTTTTTGAGAAGAGCTCGTTCGCAGCAAATAGTCTCTCTGTGAGTCGGCACTCTCCTCTTAACTGCTCATCTCCCTTGTGTTCCCCGGCTTAAAATAATTATTATTTTTCAGTGAATTTCTGAATATCGAAGATGGCAACCAGTGGCCACAGTCGGAAGAAAGTCTGCTACTACTATGACAGTAAGGAGCACTATTTAAATTTTTATTGTGTTTGATAGTAATCAGCCTCCTAATAAGTTTATTAAGTTTTTTTTTGAACCGGATAACGACACACATTATTATTTTTTGTGCATTTTATAATGTAAATATTTGTAATAAGTGTGCTGTGCAGAAATTAATAATTTGTGGAAATGTTGGAAAAATTTGGATTTATGTAATTTATTCTAATGAAACCTAATATTGTTACATTGGGATGAGAGCCTATGTTCCAGGAGCAGGGCATAATGACAAGTGGAACAAGCTCTTGGAACCATGACTAAACTGTAGTAGTTATAACATCTCATTAGCTCAAAAATGACCTGACCTTGACCTGGCATCGAATCCAGGAATTGAAACCTAACCGTCGAAATGTCTAATGATATTTTACCGAGCCTAATCTAACCTTAGACCGTTGATTTTTTATTGACATTTGAAGTCTTCTTTGAAATGCCAAACCTTTCTTTGCTATACTCAAATCAAAATCTAATCTAAACTTATCCAATCTTTGAGTGGAATCTTCTTTAAATTCTCTAATGAATTCTTTTTTGAAATCTCTGTCTAACCTACTAGGCCTAACCTTTTGACCCTAAAGGACTTGTTTTTTTGCTATTTGACGATGGAATTAATTGATAATATTTTGAAAATCTTGTTTTAACTACTAAAAACTATTTTTAGGCGACCTGTCAAACTACTATTACGGTCAAGGACATCCAATGAAGCCGCATCGGATCCGCATGACCCACAATTTACTGCTGAACTATGGACTGTACCGGAAGATGGAAATTTATGTGAGTATTTCTTAAGGAAATAAATTATATTTATTTATTTAATATATATTTAGTTAGAGTCCCCTTGTTATTAATTTTAGTTAGTGTAGTTTATTATTTTCTGTTATGCCTCTTAATCTCGAATATTATATGATGTCCTAATTTAAATTCCAGCGTCCTCACAAGGCAACTGCTGAAGAGATGACCAAGTTCCACAGTGATGACTACATCCGATTCCTTCGCAGTATCAGACCGGATAACATGGCAGAGTACAACAAGCAAATGCAGCGCTGTAATATATAATAACCTATAATATTCATATCTCATTTTGATTCAAATTGGTCATGTTTCGGAACGTAATGTCTTTAAAGTAATTACTTTTTATTTAATTTCTAATTTTTGTCTTGTAAAGGTTGTAATAATAAAACATTTGTAATTATTTCATTTCTATCTCAGATCATTCAAACAAAAACCGAAGCAAGCGGGCTCGCCAAGAAGAATCTGGAAGCAACGGATCAGGCGATAAAAAAGGGGAAGCAGAAACCTCAAAGGAATCCAAGGATCCTGGCAACAAGGACTCCAAAGATGCTCCAGCTCCAAAGGACAAAGAAGCGGCTAGCGTCAAATCGGAAACCGCTACAAAAGCAGAAAAGTCGCCAGCCGAAGAGCCTGCCGCTGCGGCACCTGCAAAGACCGAAGAGAATGGAAAAAAGAGTCCAAAGCAGAGCGACACGGCATCAACTGGGAACAAGGAGGGAAATAAAACTCCACAACAGGTAAAAAGTCCTGGTGAGTCTGCAAGTCCGATGGAAGTGGATTCAGAGACCCCGGAGACTGCTGCTGCAGCAGCCACAAAGGGTAGCGGCAGTGATGCAGCCAGCACAACTCCGGCTACCAGCAGACGCTAAAAGCGACAGTTAAGCAGTGGAAAGGATAGATAACGATGTTGCATGTCACCTCTAACGTATGTAGAGTATGTAATATATGGCTAAATATAAGAAATGTGTTACTTGTACCTTGAAGTAGCAACTTCAAGTCCATGTTCTCCTTTAATTTTAACTAATTTTAATCGAAAACTACAGCAGGTTACAAAATGTATGCGGTTACTGCAGTGGAACAAGCATCTCATTTACTCTTTTATATTACTACTTCAATAGCATTTTAAGCACAAAATGATATTAGTGGAAAACAACTTTTGTGTATCTAAATGATTTGAATCTTACCGATATTCTGCCAATAAAGTGTTTAATTTATTTGACTTAAATTGGTCTGGACTTTCTAATTTAGCACATCTGCTCGGTTCTGACATGACAGGTTAGACAATTACTAGACTGATCGACATCACTACTACTTCCTTTTCCAATTGGAAACTCTCATCTTGTTTTTCAGGCACATTGATTTAAAATGAAACAAATGTATGTATGCAAAAAGAAGTTGAATTGTCACTAAACATAGATCGCTTCAAAATTTTCGAAATTAAGGTTATTTATTTGAGTGATACTCTTTTTTGAAGATGTCACACAAAAATGCGTCTTGCGTGCTTCTCCAAAATTCTAAAAATTCCCTGGCATGCTAATACGCAATTAATTTTTGTCCCATCTACTTCTACTTTGTGATGGATGAATAATTTGCCTGCTTTAAAATTACATAATAATTTTGCGATTTTCAAATGTACACCGTTTTATTAACTTGTCAAGATTACATTTTTACATTTTCAAGTATATTAAGTATCTTCCGCACAACATTAGACATTATAATACCGGACACCTACGTACATATTTTTCTTATAAAATCAGCTTTTACGTCATTTATATGTATGCCGTTCACCCCCAAAAAGTCCATTTAGTGTATAATAAGATATATTTTCAAAGAAAAAGTTGAAAAGATTTTTTATAAAGAATGACATTACACCATATCATTTCTGATATCCACATCATCCTGAAAACCTTACTTCTTGCTGTTTGTCTGCTGCTGCTGGCGAATCCGTTCCTCCCATTGGTTAATTAGCCACGAATTGCGTCGCCTCGCCGGCGCTTTCACTCGCGTCACCTGCCGTGCATCTTCCGCTGCTTTCTTGGTATCCAAATCTTCCATATTGCCATCATTTCCCGACTTGTAATTGGTAATTTCTATATCATTATGCTCGCCCGTTCCCGCAGACTCGATTTCTCGTGAAATGGAGCTGGACTCGTGTAAGGACAAGGTGGACTGCGTGGTTTGCGACTGGCTTGGTTCCTCAGGCTCCTTCATCGCCTCCGGGAGGTCCAGCGTAGACTTCCATTTAGCACGGGTTCGGTTCAGTTCTAGAATATAATAAGGTACACAACATTTACTTACTACTTTCCAAATCAGTAACGACAAAAGTCATCGTGATACCTTTTTCTCTCATGACCAGTTCTTCAATTTCCTTCTGAATCTTATCCTGAGCAGGAATGTATCTCCGCTTCGGCTTATCCTCGTCCTCTTTCTCTTCACTCACGCTTTCTTCGTCAATGCTGATCGTCTTTTGGACAATTCGCAAGGGATCCTCGTGAA
>JAHZMY010000048.1:0-10603 GCA_027743915.1 Seira sanloemensis
ACTTTCTGTTTCAGCTTTTTCGCTGCGGGAACAGGAGGAGGCAGCAACTTTTCAGAGTTACTTTCAACCGTGAGCTCCAGAAAGACGTGGAACTCATCTAGAAGGAGTTCTCGAAAGTATTCAGACTTCCTAAGATCCACAAAATGCACACTCAGCTTAAAGCGTTCATAATGTAACAAGATCTAATAAAACTTGAATTTTTAAAAACTTACAATTAATATGGAAAGGCTTTTCATATTTACTTACACAAATAGTAAGTCAATCACCAGGAATGCTCCGAACCTAATTTCGCTGTGCTTCCTCTCGAGTTGATGAAATAGCTTTTCCAGAGTAAATTTTAAGTATTCTTCCGATCTCCTGATAACAGAGAAAAGAAAGTTGAAATTGGCTACAATATTCCGGATACTTGCGCAATGAAAGTTATACTTTAATACTTTGCTTGTTTTTTCTCAATTATTATTATTACCCAGCTAATGTCGCCAATTCTCGAAAGGCCTTTTTATCCACAACATCCTTTCCCGATGTAGATAATTGCTCCACCACTGCAGTAATCGTCTTACAGTCATTGATGTCCAGCATGATGCTATTAATTAAAGGGTAGCTCAAAAGCGTCAGGCAGAATTATAACATAAATTAAATAAATAAATTTGCAAAAACATAATTTCTTCGTTCACTCAGAAAAAACAACAATTGATCGCAATTAAGGATAATGCTTAATACAGCCTAATTATATTATAATTATAACTATACGCCAAATTAAAATGCAAAGGTCACAACATTTTCTTCGCTAATCATGAATTTAAAAAAGTAAACCCTCTATTTAGTTAGTTGTTTTTGTTTGCCAACAAGTTTGTGACTGTCACTTGGGTTGTTGAAATGCTCAAAAACAAAAACGTTTGGAGCACGACACAGAGCACAGCTGAGCTTCATCATAGGATGATATCAAGTAGCCCCATACACAAATTCTTCCAGCAACTGATTGGTCTGTGACAGAAATTTCTTTGTGGCAAGCGCGAAACAAAGCTGAGCGCTTTTTCCTTTGCAAAACTTTCTTGAAAGTCAAACCTTTGCATATCGGCATGCATGTCAAGCAAAACCAATGCATCTTGGGATAAGTCTTTGTGTTTTCCTGATCCGCTTTCACAATAAAAGTATCAAGATCGAACAGGAAAAGGAATAGTTTAAGTTATATTTAATTTTACGATAGCCAAACCTTTTCGAATTCGGTCAGTTTTTGACTGAAAAAAGCTGGCTTATTTAACCATTAGTTGTGAATATAATTATCGTAAACAGTAATAATAGTAATTCGTATTGATAATCAATAAGTTACACAAAACTATAAACAGCAAAATGTGTTTGGACAAAATGCAAAGTGTTGATTTATAGTGTACAGGAGAGGAGACGGAACAATATTTAAGTTTGTCGGATTCGGTGAGTGTCAAAGTTGAACTACTTTTTTGTCATCCCACATGTCATTGTTTTTAATACCATCATTCTCATTGCCATCTATCTACATCTGCGATTCACTCGTTCAAACCAAGTTTAGTACGCCTTATTTTCCAGTTCGCCAACTTTTCCTCTTGTAAAGCATCAGTTAATTACCGTCAACGTCATGAAGGTAGTTATCCCTCAAATTGCGTGGCATGCTCGAGATCCCGTTCTTACGCTAGACTTTGACCCACGGGGAAAGACTGAGGAAGGATACTATAGACTTGTAACTGGCGGAGCCGACAGGCTACTTTTGGTTAGTTTGCAGTTTATAAAATTGTAAAAAAGCTACTAGACCTGTGCCAATTTTAATTGTTATTTTTATGGTCCTTGAAGGTATGGCACGTAACTAAACCCGATACTCTCAAGCCGGAAATTTTTCCAGTGTCTGAGTTGACCAGACACCAGAAAGGGATAAATGTGGTCCGATTCAGCCCCTGTGGTTCGTACATTGCCGCTGGGGATGATGGTGAGTGCGCAAGAAAATTACGGCACACCCACCTAATGAATAAATGAAATTAACTTCGAACGCTTACATTTTTATTTACGCTATTAGATTCATACGTGTTTATATGGAAAAATGAAAGCATCTCGGAGAAGGAGGAAGTGTGGAACGTTGAAAACCTGGGATTTGATTTTTCTACTTCTCTCCAAAATAAGTTAGCAATAATAAATAATTTGAATGACAGGGGACGCCGTTACACTTTTGGTCTGAACGAGAGCATACTGGCTTTGTCCAAGGAGTTGCATGCGATCCGCTTGGCGAATTCAGCGCCACGATGTGCATAGACAGGTAATGTTTTTAATGATTAGTATTAACTTTATATACTCTTGTTTAAAGTGCATAAATTGCTGGATTGATAAAAGGTCGGTCGACTAAAAGTCTCATTATTGTTTGTGTTTTAGAAATCTGAGGTTTTTTAATAATAAAACTGGAAAGGTCATGAACAAAACGTTGAAGTATCCATCCGCATGGCTTGAAACGTCGGAGGAAGATGAAACCAAGGAAAATGAACCAAAACCTCTTTGTTCCGGTGAACCCATGGAGGTTGATGCTAAAACAGAATCCCAAATTGCTGCCGATCTTGAGAAATCAGATACACCTGCAGTCGGAGTGACCCAAGAGAACCCTGAGCCCAAGGAAAAAGATCCGAAAGACAAACCTTTGTCAGAGATCAACGGAGGTGACCCCGAACCAAAACTGCCCCCTAAAAGGCCAGCGACAACGCTTAATCGACTTTTTCACGACGATAGCTTAAAAACCTTCTGTCGTAGAATTAGTTGCTCTCCCCGTGGCGAGTTGATGATTGTTCCTGGTGGACTACTTCCTCCCGTCGAGAAAAAGAAGGAAGAATCCAGGCAGGGGACTCCTGTAGATGGCGAAGATGATTCCAAGGATAATGCATCCAAGAAATATGATCCTGAGCAAAACAATGCCGTTATCATTTTTTGCCGTAATTCATGGACCAATCCGTGTGCTGTGATACCAACTGGCATGTCTTATTCTATCGCTGCTAAATTCAGCCCTGTCTATTATGCTAGGGAGAGGCAGACGTATGAATATGGTGAGTAATTTTAAAAAATCCTGCTAGAATGCAAAATTATGATTTTACTGGATTATTAACTAAAATAATTGTGCTTGTTTATAGATCCCGAATTTGCCAACTCCCAAAAGAAGCATGAACGAATCGTGTCATGCATTGGGAAATTGCGGCCGTCGAAAGAGGAGCAGGGCATTCTTCTGAACATGCCATACCGACTGGTGTACGCAGTTGCAACAAATGATTCAATCTTGATTGGGGACACGGCCTCTTCCGAACCGTTGGCTTGTGTTAAGAACATTCATTGCACCAGAATGACAGATATCTCATGGTCCCCAGATGGCCTTCTTTTGGTCGCCTCATCAACCGATGGCTACTGCTCAATTGTTTCGTTCGACAAAGGAGAACTGGGAACTGAATACAAATACGAAGGCGAATTTCCGACCCCAACCCCCACTTCCTTCCCCATCGCTCCTCCGGAACCTAAACCCGTTAAAGTGAAAGAGCCCAAAGAGCCGAAGGAACCCAAAGAGAAGAAGGAAAAAGTTCCAAAGGAGAAGAAGGAGAAAGTTCCCAAAGAGAAGAAGGAGAAAGTTCCAAAAGAAAAGGAGCCCAAGGAAAAGAAAGAACCTGCAACCCCCACTGAGGACAAGGAAGAAAAAAAGAAGAAGCCATTGACGATTTTAAAAATGCTAGCAAAAAGTAGCCCCGCTTCCGCGTCAATCTCCCCAATTTCGAAAACACCAGCGGAAAAGGTCAGTGTGCATACTGAGTCAATGAGAAATGCTTCAGGTGAGGATTCACCTTCAACCTCAGGTTCAGCGAATAAAGTCCAGAATCAAAGTACTCCGCCTGTGGCTGTCACACCGAAACCGACATTGCTAGAAAGCTGGATAAAAAAGACGCCAAAATCATCTGGTTCAGAACAAAAGCAGCCACGCCGGATTTTATTAAGTGCTGCTGGGTCTGATGCCAAGAAACCGAACGGTTCTGAAGCGGTGTTAAATAGTTCACCTAAACTAGCTGTTGCAAACCAACCTAGACGAATTCAACCGATTACAATTACTCTCGATGGAGATGAGAAACCTAGTTCACAGGTTAGAATTTTTATACTTTAATGGCTTTAGTGAAATCTGAAATGCTCCGTTTTCAGTGAAATCGTCCATTTATTATACAGCGCTGTTAATGCTATGCAGTGTAATAATAGTATTTATTAAAGTTTGCTTTGTCGATTTTGTTAAAGTCCTCATCTGTGCCCAAAATCACAATTGGCACCACTTCCGGTAAAGAACTTTCCACTGAGGTGACTCCCTCTGCCCCCGCAGCTTCTGGACTAGCCAATAGTTCCGGTTCTCCATCAGTTAAATCCGCAGAGACTTCTAAGCAGCCCCGTCGAATTCAGCTTACATCCCTAAATGCAGTGGGACAACAATGTAAAAACACTCAAGAGGTATTTCACACGAACCATAATTAATAGCGAATTTAGGCAGTTTTGCTTATGAAACATCTGCACTGCATGTATTGACTTGATTTTCATGTTTATTCATTTCAGGTTAAAGCCAGTGTAAAGACGCCCTTACAAAATGGCTCTACCCAAAATAATGGCGAAGGGAGTCAAGCTAATCTCTCCAATCCAGAGAAAGTCGTTAATTCCATCCCGGCGACCGAGAAACCCAAAGTTTCAGGAGGTACGAAACAACCTCGACGAATTGAATTAATAAACCTGGACGATGATGAACCGAAAGCTAAGCGTCAGGCAACGGAGGTATCTATGTTATTTTACTAGCTAACTCAGCGCTGCTGCCTGGTTGATACATGCCTTTAGTAAATTAAATGGTATGCCTAATTTGAGGATGCTGTGAAAACCCAGCCAACCGCTTTGGAAACCAACGAATCTACCAAGGAAAAGGTGTCGAGCCCCAATGAGCTTCAGTCTGCGGCTGCGAAGGACCTTGAAACATCTAATACTGTGAATTCACCAAAGCAGATGCCAGAGAAGCAACCACGAAGAGTCTCTCTCATAACGCTAAATGAGCCAAAGTCAAAGACGGTAAGAATAATATTTCTGTTCTCCATAGTTAAAAATAGCTAGATTTGCAGACGCAATGGTGGTGGTGTTTACGGTTTTTACTGGACAGGAAAAGTTGGTTTGTAATCATGAATTAAGATAATAGGGATGGCAATGACGTTTACCGATAGTAGATAGGTTACTGTGTAAGTATGGCGGCGGCGAACAAAACTTAAATAACTGATGTCAATGGAGCTTCTAAATTACTGAAGTTTTTCTCACTTTGCATGTGAAATTGCAAAATCTGCTAGAATTTGCTACTTCCTGTGAGCAAATATTCACCCAACTCATTCATAATTTCGTGAACAGGTTTTGTGAAAATAGGAAGCTTTCAAACAGATAATCTGCCTATGAAAAGTAAAGCTTAAGGTATATCATTTTTCATACATCGCACTGTAAATGGTTGCGTATTTTATCGTTTATAAACCGATATCTACGTATGTTTTACTACCTTCAAAAGCATTCACTCATTCCAGTAGTCAAAGTCAACGTATCATGCAAAGTCTTTGTATTCAACTTGAATTTTTCTAAATTATGTAGAGAAAAACTGGTTTTTCTCACGTTCGCTTTTGCTCACTGGCGAGGGCTTCACCTTCAATCACCCAGCTCATTCATAATTTCGTGAACAGGTTTTGTGAAAATAGGAAGCTTTCAAACAGATAATCTGCCTATGAAAAGTAAAGCTTAAGGTATTTCATTTTTCATACATTGCACTGTAAATGGTTACTCATTTTATCGTTTACAAACCGATATCTACGTATGTTTTACTACCTTCAAAAGCATTCACTCATTCCAGTAGCCAAAGTCAACGTATCATGCAAAGTCTTTGTATTCAACTTGAATTTTTCTAAATTATGTAGAGAAAAACTGGTTTTTCTCACGTTCGCTTTTGCTCACTGGCGAGGGCTTCACCTTCAACACGCTAAATTTCAAGACCATGAAAAACGATAGGGAGTGAACATGTGAAGAAGGAAAGCATAATGCTTTTTGTGATACCTGTTGTTAGCGAATAAGTTTTTATAAAATCTCTCTTTCGACCCATTACATTTCACATTGCATGACATTTTCATTCGTGTTACGAAATAATCAGCCCTAGTCCCATTGTTTTTAAAGGACGGTGTTGCTTTTTATTACCTACATACGTGTGGTCGGCAGTCTATTTGTTTATTCTTAATCGCGTTTTACAATGAATTGTGTGCCTGTTCCCGCATATCTGACCATTTTCATTTTATTGTGTCAATAATTTTTAATTGAATAGGTCCTCATCAAGACTAGAATATTTAAACCAACTAATGGGGAATATATAGCTAAAATGTCGATCAAGCAGGCACTGCTTCTTTTTTTAACTTTTGTGTTAAGCCTGGGAATTGTTAGTTGTGCTCGCATTTGCATTTTCTCAGTTATTCCTAACTCATTGGCCTACCGCCCAAGCTTCAACGTTTTGCTGGAATCTTTAGTTGAAAGGGGTCATGAAGTTACCCTCTTTACAAATTTTCCATACAGTAGCCTCTCAGGAAATAGTTCGCGAGTCAAGTATATCACTTCAAAATCTGCCAATGCTCACATTTCCCGGTTTCACGATTTTGTTTCCCCGATTGAATGGCGATCCAAGGGAATGCCAAGCTTTGTGTGGGATGCATACCCCATACTGACTTTAGATGTGTGTGCTCTCATTCTTCGTAGTCCGGAAGTGACTGCTTGGATTGCAAAAGAAAAGGAGTATGACTTGTTTATCGTGGATTCAAACTGGAATGAGTGTGGCGTCGGCCTTTCTCATGTGTTCAAAGCCCAACTCGTGCTCTTTAGTTTCCATTCCACACCTTTTCTCTTTTAATCTGGATGCGTTTGGAGCTCCAGTCGAGACGTCATGGATTCCAGATTTTCAGGATACAGCATCATTTCCAATGACTTACTTGCAGAGAGTCCGCTCAACGTGGCGAGCCATCCGTTGGCACATTTACAGGAATTCATTTACGTTTTTTCAAACTGGCAAGTTTTTTGTTAGCTCTTTAAACGTGACTAATTTTCCAGACATACGTGAAGTAGAGAGTAGAGCCAGATTATTTCTGACAAATTCTCATTTTTCCGAAGAATATTCGCGTTCTTTACCTCAGATATTCGTGCCAGTGGGCGGATTTCATATCAGGGAACATTTAAAGTCAAAGCTGGAGCTCACCGTGAACAAGTTTTTACAAAATGATGTCAAAAGCCAAAGTTTCATTCTGGTCAACATTGGCTGTTCTTCGGAAACGGTCAAGAATCTCGGAAACGACACCTTTCGATCTCTCTTTGAAGCCATGGGAGCAGCGAGTGATCTCGTAAAGTTTGTTTTTGTGTGGAATGAAAAAATTGTGGGGGTTAGAAAGCTAAACAAAGTTCCTGAGAATGTTTTACTTCTGGAGAAATGCCCTCAAGACGTAACATCATTGCTTGGTTAAAATTACAACAACAATCTGGTTATTTTTACTGGTGAAGCATAGCATTCCTTCAAATTATGCATTTAATTTATTAGGGCATCCGCACGTTAAAGGTTTTATGACTCATGGGGACGTGTTAGACATGCAGGATGCTATATACTATGGGGTCCCCTTGATCCTCCTTCCTGTCGCATTTGACCAGGATGCCAATGCTAAAAGACTTGTAGCTTCAGACCGGGGCATACAGTTGGAAATTACAAACCTTTCAACTAACGATCTCATTCAAGCAGTACAAGAGCTTTTAAGAGAAGAAAAGTTAGGACAATGTATTAGTCGATTATTAATTCCCGAGTGGTTGCGTGCTGTATGTAAAGGGTTTTGTCTTTCTTTTTTTTGCAGGTTCAGAAATAATATGAAACGAGCGTCTCAAATCTTCCGCGATCGCCAAGAAAAACCTTTGGAATCGGCAGTGTGGTGGATTGATTATGTTCTTCGCAATTCAAATACCTCTGAACTTTTACCTTTAGGATTTCAACAGGCGTGGTACATTCGTCGTGGTTTAGATATTTGGTTTCCTGTATTTTGTATAATTGGTATATGCTTGTCGATAGCCTTTGTAGTGGTGACTATGATTTTAAAAACTGTAGTTGTGCCACAGTTTATTTTACCGAAATTCATAAAAGATAGAGAGAAAGCTGTTGGCTCAAGGCCTAGCAATAGCAATGCTTCTGATCACAATCGTAGAAAGAGTCCAAGAATTGGTCGTATCAAACTTGATTGATTATTATTTTGAATCTGTTTTCTTATTGTTTTGTAAGTTTGTTATTTAAATGGCTCTTTTATTATATTTTATCTAGTCTTCGTTACAAAGGCTTCCCTTGTTCCAAAAGGTACAAAAGTTGATCAAGGTCTGTTTGTAATTTAATAAGTTGGAGATTCAAAAGAATTATCGCGATTAATTAATTATGAAAATATTGGTAAAAAATTCTGGTGGACCAGGCTAATTCAGAGTAAAAGAACCAACATTTTTATTGTATGGATTATGTAATAACAATATTTTTGTTCCAAGTGAAAATGTTTGTACGTTGAAATTATAAGGACACAATAAAATAATACATTAACTGTTAATAGCTTTTGATATCAGGTCTTCTCTTAAAAGATTCATATCAAGAATCGACCGTCTATTAACGTCTTCCGAGCGAGGTTTCTTTTTCCCAAGAAATTACGGGAACACTTGATGAGCTGCAAGAGAAAATGAATAACAATATTTTTGTTCCAAGTGAAAATGTTTGTACGTTGAAATTACAAGGACACAATAAAATAATTAATACATTAAGTGTTAATAACTTTTGATAACATGTCTCCTCTTAAAAGATTCATATCAAGAATCGACCGTCTATTAACGTCTTCCGAGCGAGGTTTCTTTTTCCCAAGAAATTACGGGAACACTTGATGAGCTGTAAGAGAAAATGTAATTAGTTGGCAATTGTTATGTACGTTTTGTAAAAAGGAGTGAAGATTATAAATAAACAAATTCGCACTAAAACGAATTACATACATCGATGACTAGCTTTTTAACATTATTAAGTAAATATAACTCACCAAATCTACGATGAAAGTGACAATTCCAGCGAGGACAAAGTTATGGGAAAGAATATCGACGAAAATGAAAGTGTAAAGATTGAACATGAACAAGGTTCTCTCATTTCCATAAAACAAGACAGAGTCAAAGCTGTGACCATTATCAGTGTAAAACACGGCTCTGTCGCTCCCAAGTTCACCAAATTCCATGTCAAAAGTTGTCTCAAAGAAGGATTTGTCCTTGACGTCATAATCCAAGTCACTCAAAGCATGCTCAAGAAATGCGGTTAGAAATCGGTTCATAGAATGATAAGCATGAATGCTCAAGTTGAGCATATTCGCCGTAGGCTTACTGCCCTGTCCTCCCAGTGAAGCCTTCGAAGTCGTGAGGGAGAGTTGACGCCCTCGTCCAAGAAAAGGCGTGGCGTTGTTTGAGCTCTGTAAATGATTAAGCGATTAAGTTTTAATACAATAAAATCATTTGTAAAATTAATTAACTTATTTTTAGTAACTTACAGCATACAAGGGTTGCAGGACTTGATTATAAACCGATCTGAAGGTGTTGGGCACACTAATCAAGAATGTCTGTTGGTCAGTTTGAGGTAAAAAGTCCCCTTCTACTACAAAGGTCTTCCTCTTCCCGACTTAACTGCTCGATCATGGTTTGCATGTCGGTGTCAGCAAATCCATGCACCGATCTATAAAGGAAAGAAAGTCGCTTAAAATTCTTATTCGTTAAAATCGGGGAAGCATTTTCTTTTGATACCGTCCATGAATGTAATATCCATGTTGCTTCGCTGCTAAAATGAACACACTGATATTTCCCAAAGTACAGAGGTCCACAAAGTCTTGAATTTCGTCCTCGATGAATCTTTCGTAGAAGCCAATTCGATAAAGCCACTGCAAGTTGATAAAAGTTTCTTTCTAGAATGATCTAATTTTGCAAATTACCAGTAAAAGCTTATTGCGATTCATACCTGAAGAATTCCTATTATTCCAAACACCAACGTGGCCACTGCAAAGCGTGCACTTGTTGAATAAGGAATATGTTCTGCTTCCGGTCCCGGATTTAGGCTTCCATTGGGCCAATATAATCCCCAATGCTTGAACCCAATGATCTTTTCAAAGCATAAAAATAAAATATGTACTTAATAACAGCATTTATTCTGCGCAAATATGTATAAAATCTTTTGAAGTAGCCAAACCTCGAGAAAAAATAGAGTCGCTATTATTTGCACGGGGATATTCACTTTCCTCGATGTCTGTATCTCGTTCCATTCATTAGCTACGAAATATGTTCTCCAAATGCTAACACTTTCATTTTTATCGTGGTACAGACCCAAGCCAATCTCCGACTTCCCCCCAGAGTCATTTCCATCCCTGCCCCCTCTGCTACTTCTTTCATTCGGTGGTTGAATTGTGCTCCTAGCCTTTGGTCGTTCCCAGTCAATGAAGAAAATGTCCACATTGGACTGCCTACTCAGCAGTTTCAAAATGTCGACAATTTT
>JAHZMY010000049.1:0-22061 GCA_027743915.1 Seira sanloemensis
GTACTTGAAGGTTTGTACATGAAAAATTTAATGAAATGTAAATTTCGCCGAACACTAAAAGAGAATTCCCAAAGTTATTTGAAGTGTTTTTTTCTTATGGTATTTGGCAGTCCGATAAACAATGAGATGAGATGAGTAGGACTATGCATTGTGTCACATTCCTTGAAGATATTTATGCATGGTCTGAATAAGAGCTTTTTTCTTGCAAATATGTTTACCATGATATGTGCTTAAAGCATAAGTATTTTAAATTCTAACAAGTTCGAGTACAGCTCATTATTTATCTTTCTTCAGTAGATGACGTATTTAACGAGCAAATATTGAACATTGGTCATGTCATGCCCAGTTACACCGTAGTCGTGCTTTGGATTGGAATGAAATATTGGGAATTTTATTGTCCGACAAAGTTCCATATAGTATTTCAAGATAAGAAGGATTTTTTTTTGATTTGGGATAGAGAAATGGGAGAGGCTTCTTTAAAGTAGGAGCGACAATAATCCATTGTTTTTCCAAGGAGCATCCTTCCCAACTGCCAATATTTGATGTGTCTTCCTCATTCCATTTAGGTATTCATGTAAAGTGTTAGTATAATGTTGGCTCGCTGGAGATTTGCGTTTTGTGTTTGATGATGGATAATGGATATGTTTTACGTTTTAATTCAATTTACCTGTGTGCCTAAGGGGTAGTATAAGCCACTCTTCTGTACTGAAATATCTGGACTTTGCGTTGGAGGATTTTGTAATCCATAGATTGTCCATGAATTTCTGGACGGTTCAGAAATTTTGTGGAAAATATGACTTGTAAGAATACTTGCTTCGTATGATTAAATATTGGATAAATAGAGATTGCCTGGAAATATAAAAATGACTAAAGACTTTTTTCATTTTTGAAGTTTTGGAGAATTTGTATTCGTTTCGTTGTCAAAAAAATTCTTTGCAACCTTGGGTTTGTATGTACATACTTCTACAGAAGCCGTCTAATTGCAAGTCTGCAGGCTAAATGTTTTTAAATGCCAAAGTAGATATGTGCGAGTATTAAATTCCATTTCAAATACAAAGAGTACCCATTGTATGTATGTATGTACGTATATGGCGGTTTTACAATTACATGTCTTCTGGGTGCTACTAAAGTCCTGCAATCTCAGAAATCTCTCTGTATTTCACCAGCTACACATTTATTGCAACACACTCGTTACCTCAGGGCTTTGAATCTGTTCAAACTCGCATCTTTTTTTCATTCCTTTGTAAACGGATGCTTGAAATTCGTAATTCTGCAAGCATCCAACACACTTACACTTCTTCCAAGAAGAAGAAAGATTACTCAAATGATCAAATAGAATGGATGATATGAGCACCACTGACGGCATATAACAAAAAACGTGTTTTCCTACATTGCTTCCAACTCTGAAAAATCGGAGAAAAGCCTGCAGGGAAGTCAGTCGACCCAACCAGGTACAGCCATTATGAAACCATTTGGAAAAGTGCACCTAGGAGCACTTGAAGCTTATTGCTCGAACGCCTAAAGTTAACAATATATTGGCTGTTTAAAAGCTTTATAGTAAGTACTGACGATCAAAAATCAAAACTCCTCGAAACTACAAATTCCAAGTAAGCCATATTAAATCTGGAAAGCAACATTTCGGAATATAGCCTTAAGGAATAAATTCACTTAGGTATATGCAATACATGTGCACGTCACTCCACATTAAATTTGTATGTATGTATGAAGCATTACTGTGAAAGTACTTGTTGTTCAAGACTCACTCGGCGTTCATTTTTCACCGGGAAAGTATACATTCTCTGTAATCATCATGATTCGTGATATTGCGAAAAAATGCTCCCTTTGACCATCAATCTTTCCCTTCCAAATCAAATAGCTTTATAATCTTTTCAAGCCTACAAGATTGTGTGCACTTTACTGTCCGGTGGCAGAGAAGGATGGTTTACTGTGACTTGGCTACTGCGGGTACTTTTGTCCTCCTGTATTCTTTGCTGCATGAGTGATAGCGTTGGTAATACATAATAGTACAAAGTCTCAAGTATTCAGCACTTACTTTCATAGGTGTACACACATGAGGTAGAAAAATATCGCTAAAAATAGTATGTTTGGAGGAGAGTTTCAACACGCTTCAACATCAATCATTGCCCATATTATCAGACTCAACGTCGAGCATACCTGTCTTCCCAAATTTCAGCATTAGTGAGTCATCATATTTTTAAGTCCGACCACTATTCTCTTGTTATAGGGGCCGCTTTGTCTATTATGATGGATTGTCTAAATTTAGCAACAGTGGACAAAGCAGCTTATCAATGACTATGCAAGTAGGTATGCGTGCTTTCTCTGATTTCTATATCATTGCATGCATGTCTTTTCTCAACCCACGCAATTTTTCCATGCGACATTAATTTTCTACGTTATGATCTTTTTATACACTCAAAGTCCGTAATCCGATTTCCGTGGAAGTATGAGAGATGAATACCTTTGGAGTGTCGTCAATACAATAGGCCCACTTAAATATTATGGATATTTCCCATCGCATCAATATCCATAATCATTGAGCACGTCTAATATCTGGTTTGATCCTTCAGATCGATTGCATCATAATCACTATAGACATCATCAACATCATCAAGAATCACGTTCCAACGCACGGTTTCCATTATTTTCTCTGCATTTTACATTATCACAATTGGTATGTGCTTTTCCCCGACTGCACTACTGCTACTGCTGCAACGCGTATTATTTCCACTTTTGATTCTGTATTCCACTTATTCTGTAAATGATAGGGAATCTAAATCGTATCATCGCACAATGACTTTCAACACGCCTATGGGGGACGTGATTATGCTAGATATGAAGATTTGGCTTCCCCTTTTATTTTCCCCACACCATCACCATCACCGTCATCATCCCTTATTTCAATCTGTTTCTTAGAATATTACGAAAGCATCTTTCCGATCACCAAACATTTATTCCTCCTTCAGCAAGTCTGCTGCCACCGTCCCACCCCACTCGCAATCTATTCTACAATCTCATTCCGATGGGTACAGATCATCCTACGTATTATATGATTTCCAATTCTTTCCAATACATAAAAAATTGTCACTTGATGGAAAAGGAGCATGAATGATAATATATATTTTAAAAGTCAGTTTCTTTGAAATGCATCGCATCCTGGAGTTGCAACACAACGCAATTCTAGTTATGCAAATGTATTCCTTCTACTTTCAAGGTTTTCTCATACTTTTTTTTGACTATTTACGTTTACATACTTTTTTTTTTTGAAAAATTGCCATTCACGCAAGCAAACCAAGTATCATTTTCTACTTGTGCTTCTTAATCTTCATCTTCATTATTTGCAGAGCACCCATAACAATTCAACCATATTTCCCTCTCCTACTCACTCACATATATTCCCTTTTCCAAACACGTCCCCCTCATTTTGTGGATAAGTCAAACGCATTCACGAGTTCTCTCACGTTTTCGACTCCTATTTGATTTGACTCTCCGGTCTCAATCATTTATTCCTCATGCGATACGGTACGGATCCGAGACCCAGACCCTTCTTACCCATAGTTTATGGTCCATTCTCGAGAGTTTCCCATTGAATACACATTCATCTCTCTCTCTCTCTCTCAAATGAAACCTAAAGAGGGAAAATCATGGTGATCACAGATATACTCAACAGTTCCACATTGAATACATTCTCATCCATCCCCTTTTCAAAGTTGATCCAACCGGAGACGAACTGTATCGTTTCGCATCTCTCACTCTCTCCACTTTTCCTGTAAAGATGGAGGAAAAAAATGTTATCTAAACCTATCGTTGTGTGTAGATCAACGCATTCTCATTTTTTTACTCATATCTTTTTCACTGACAGTCAGTCAGTGAGTTCATATATATGTATGTGTGTGGAACATTTGCTTTCATTGTACTCCTTGAAGAAAAAAAATTGAAGCCACTCATTTTCCCCGATGCCATGAAGGAAATACTAAGTAGGAGTCAACAGTGCAAATGAGAGAATGTGCCATTTCGTCTCACTGACTTCCTTTTGGCACAGAGCTATATAGACTTGGAAGATCAAGCATGATCCGGGATCTGATTCAAGTTGGCAGAATAAAATGTAAATGCAAACCCCTTTATGGCATTATTTGCTGATTCTATTTTTGTTGTGCACAAATGTCCCCTCTGATTTCGCAATCAATCAGTATTGAAAGAGAGAGAAAGAGAGGGACCAAAGGATGAAAATAATCACTTTTCCTTTCTATCTATCTTTATATTTACCATGTCCTTCTCCGTCAACTTTTCTCCGCGATTGTAGGGATACTCCAAAAAAGAGAGAATATTGAATGATATGGATGGAAAAGCATAGCAAATCATCATCATCATCAGCCAACACACACAATGCACTAAAATATTCTTCTTTTTTGCGTTATTATTATCCGACTTCAGTGGAATTCTGTGATCGCATGATCATCATCATCAGCATCATCATCATATACTTGTCCTCTTTTTTTTCTCTTTTCAGTCTCTCACACAAAGAAAGAAAGTATCAGCTTTTCCTTTTTCTCTCTCTCTTTTATACTTTATACAAGGCAGTTAGTACTACGGGTTCACTTTCGTTTTTTTTTGTTCGCTTAAAGAATAATAATAATCTTCTCTGGAGGAAAAGAATTGTTGATGATTCCATCATTTGATACGGTGATGAAGGGAGCGGAATAGCGGAATGCACAAGGAAAGTCTGAAGAATGGGAAGACAACTAAGGAAAACGAAATTTCTTTGGGTATTACTATCGTGGATGGGTTAAAAGCTGGGAATAACAAAGCAGCAATAATAATATTGGCAGGGAAGCTTTCCCTCAACTCTCCCTTGTCTCAGTCTCAACTGGTAGCAGCCAGTATAATGCATTTTGATGTATTTGCTTATTCTAATGGTGAAATAGTGAGCGAGAAATTTGTTCATGCTCTCAATTTTTATTGTTTTCCTCGCTCTTCTTCCTCCAACAATATAATAACTTCTACAGGGACATATGGTAGTATAGTATAAGTGTATGAGTGAGTGAGTCAGAAAATGAGATGAGAGAGAGAGAAAAAAAATCATTTTATATAGCTCTGCAGGGCATAAAATTTTCGAGTTTGAAGGAATGAAATAAACTGGATGATGTTCATGATGAATGATCTCAACGATGAGGAAGATGATGAATGGGTAAACGTAATGGGTGAATTCTTCGACAGAGAGGGAAAAAAAGTCCTCCCATCTCATTTTCTATTCCAGCGACTGAAAAGGAAGGAGAAGAGGGAAAAAATCCATTTTCATCTTCTTCATTGTCGCTGATCCATGTAATTTTGAGCATCAATCAACGTATCAATTTCACTTCATCTTTGGCTCCTTTCGACTGTGAAAGGCAAATGGCGTGAGCTTAAAGTTTTTCTTTCTATCCTCAAGTTTTATCTCAACTTGAAGGAATAAGTTTGGGATATTATTGGACAGAGCTCGTAATAAAACAAAGTTTTTTTTTGGAAGAGAGAGAGAGAGAATTATTTTTTAGTATTTCAGTATTTGATCACGCTCACACTTCTGATTACTTTAAAAGTATTGTAGTTGGGAACGTGAGCTTCTGTTTTATCTAGAAATTCGGAAGGAGAAGAAGATGATGATCGTCATGCTGAAAGGGGTGATGTGATAACCATGAAAATGTGGATGGGGAAAATATATCGCAGGTGATATTCAAAGTTGTTTGCAAGTGACAAATTGCAGTCGATCCATCCAATACATCTATGATCCCAGAGAGTGTAGTAGATAGTGTCATAAGAAAGTCTGTTTTACATGTATTTTATTTTTATATGAATCATCACGCTTGAGTAAAGTTATTTGCTCGTGTTCCCAGAAGCAAGAAACTTTTCATTCCGGTAAAGTGGAAAAAGTCAATAACGTAAAATGGGCAAACATGAGAGGGGAAGCGATCGACCTCATTTTAACTTTTTGTTCTCTCACACAGAAGAAGAAAAAAATTATTTCTCTGAAAAAGGGTATCAAATTTCTTGTAGCCCTCCTCACATCACGGTGGCTTCAAAGTCAATATGATAATCTGTCCAATGATGCTCTAACGGGCAAAATGAGCTTAACTAGATCCAAGATTATATGTATTCTATTGGAACAAATTTTAAAATGTGTGCAGATTTTTAACAACCAATTTTGATGCAAACTAGATTTTTTCTTTGTATGTACGGCAAGTATTCGGGATAATGAAGTGGCCCTCGGATATTACAGGGGAAAGTGAGACTCAGGTTTCTAGCAAAACTTTTGCAAGGGTTTTGTGTTACCAAAAATGAGAACACACGAGCTCATCATCGCTTCAATTTATGAACTCAAACATTAAACTAATTCTGAGAATGCAATAATGGCCAGCTAGCAAAAACATGTTTTTGTGACCTAAAACATCTCTGCAAATGGAACTATGATGTATGTGAATCGACATACACTTATATTTTCCTCGAGTCGACTTCCGTCCGCGAAGCAAACTTTATTAGTTTTGAAAATGCATTAGTACCGAGCAACATACGCGACAGGGTAATTTAGACATGGAAAAGTTGTGAATTCAATATTGCATTTCGTGTAAACCGAAACAGTAAAAAAAACTTTTCCTCTCTCTCTATTTTATGCTTCAAAGAGAATGTAAAATTTCAAAAGGGAAACCACACAGACCGTATCTACCGTCGAGGAGGCAAAAGTCAGAAGGAGTCGGCATGTGCTCGAATTGGTGACATAAATGCAATCTCCCGAGATATGAATGCGAAACAAAAAGTAGTCTTTTCCACCTTCCCTCTCTATCCCTTTCCCCTCTCCCTCCTGTATTATTTTGGCTAACCTGTGAGCCATCTACTAATGCTTATTTTTTATTCTGCGTCACTTCCTCAAAAGCACTTTTCCCTTTTTTTACTCCTTTACGACTTTCTCCTCCTTGCGAATTGTGGAGGTCTGTGGGTAATGGAAAATGCACTTACCTATAAACGCCAGAGCATTTTTTAAGTTAGGAGGGGAAAATAAAATGCCAGAGAAAGTACAAAGATAGACTCTTGAAAACACAGAGTCAGAGTGGAGGCTATGGTCGTCCATTCCTTCATTTAATAAGATTTTGACATTGCGGCTCTCTCTCTCTCCCCTGTTTGTACCTATATCCGATCTAGTCGTACCATTAACTAAGTATATGCTGTAATGTACATGGCATTCCGAAATGAAAGCTAAAAAAACTAAGCACCTATCCCAAAAAAATGAAACGTCAAAAAGACAGATGAACAAGGTGAAAAAAGGAGGAAAGTGGCATTTTTTCTGGAGAAAATGGAGCTCTTCTATAAATAAGAATGACCCACTCTTCTTGTGTAGTGGTTTGCCTTGAAATGGCGCACAAGGATTCAGCAAAGTAGAGAGAAGGCATAGGCATAGTGCTCTTTTTTATCTGATCTATAAATAAGAATGACCCACTCTTCTTGTGTAGTGGTTTGCCTTGAAATGGCGCACAAGGATTCAGCAAAGTAGAGAGAAGGCATAGGCATAGTGCTCCTTTTTATCTGTGGAATGCTGCTGAGGCTGAGGCTATACTGCTTCAGAATGTTTCGGGTCGCCCACTTCCCTCGACCTTTTTTTCTTTTTTGTTAGTTAATCCAACTCTGGCCGAAATCTCGATTTCACGAAAAAAGCGCAAAGTTCGCACAAGCTCTAGTAAAAATTCAAGTCTCTCTTGCTTTTTATTATATTAACCTATTTATAAATTCTGTCCATATTTCAAGTCGAAAATGGACTGATAAAAGGGAGGCAAAAAATAATACATGTATACCTATGTATACATATTTTTATGTTCATCTGGAGATGAAAGCAGTCGAAAGAAATCCTACTGCCTTCGCTTCTTCCACATTTAACGCGAGATTAATGGAAAGTGTATGTATCTACATACAAGGTATGAGGAAAGCGGAGAAAAATTGCAACAGAAATAAACTTAATACGACAATGATGGTGTAGGCACTATTTTTATGGCGGATTAGAGAATATTTGAGAAAAAAGTGGGAGAAAATTGAAGAAGAAAAAATTTCTCTTCCAGCGACTTTCTCTTTTGGGTAAGATCAGATTAAAAGAGAAAACGAAGCCATATACTTTTACTGGAAAGGACTTGAGGATTTTTTTTGGTAGAACTTTTAGTAATCTTATGCGCTTAAAAAATTCTCCGTTTTCAAAGTATTTGTTTATTCGGGAAGTGGAAAATCAAGCTGAAAGTGAAAATACGATCCGGTGTACATATTGAAATGCCCTTTGTAGCGTAAACAAAAAATAATGTAAAAGATGTAAGACTCTGAGGTTGATTACATGCATAAGGATATACACTTCCAACTTCCTACTAAAGGAAAGTGAGAGGAGGCAAAAGTGGAAAAGTGGAAACGCAAGATCAAGTCAGTTCTGGGCTCCTTTGATTCGATTCGTTTTCCCGTTAAAGGCTCTCTTCCACAACAGTTGAGTTTTGACTTTGAATCAAATGATTCTCTCTTCTGGTCTAGGACCAACGGGAGAAAAAAAGTTTCCCAAGAAGGAGGAATATTAAAACGGGAGAAAATGGAGAAAGTGAAGCAGATGGATGATAGTGATGATTATGGTAAATGGGTAGAGTGGAAAAACAAGCAGAGAGGAGAGAGAGAGGATGAGTGTCGGATGATATTCCATTAAATGTGAATTACACCAGCTTTAGCATTTCCTTAAGTAGAATAAGAAGATAGCCGAAGAGGAGAGGAAGAGCAAAGTGAGAAATGGAAAATGCAGATTTAACACCAGATGGAAAAACAAGCGGAAAATGGAAAATTCAATGCAGAAAAGAGGAAATTCATACATACATATACATATATATGGAGTTATCTTCGAGACGAAGAGAAATACATATTTTTCTCCAGCATAAGAAGAAAAAAAACTTTATAAGAATAACTGTTTTCTTTGTTGGTGAAAAGAAGACGCACGTACACACAGTTATTGCCATTTGGAATGGGACAGATATGGAAATGAAAACTTGGCCCGTATCGAGTAAATTAGGCATCAACGACGTAGAATTCTGAGACATCTTTTTTTTTGGAAAATTTCCCGTTTACGAGGGTTGAATCTTGTCTTGTCACTATATACTACTTCAAAATGAAGCCAAAGCGTTTTCTTGATGGGAAATGGAAAGTTTTCTAAATTTAGATGTGTGCCGAGTGCTGAAGGAGGAAAAGAGGCAGCGGGCACATTAATTGCAACATCCAACGCATAAACAAGCTTCCTCCCTTCTTTTCCATACGTAAGAGAAGCCAAATAACCATTGAAAAGTAAATTATGGTATAAATTGTTTTCTCAAAATACACATCCATACAAACTTTCTCCGACAACAACTCCACGAATTGTTTTGAAACAGTATCGGTTTCGTAATTCGACAGGCATGTTTCACAAAAGTTACAACAATATTCGATTTCCCTAAAATTGTTAATGAGGAAACAAAGCATGGTAAGCAGAATGTCATTAATTTAATCACCGAGAAATTAGATTTCACTATCATATTCCCTTTCATCACGCCAACCAATCATGAGGAGGCATGAGCACAAAGTAGACGTTTCTGGAAGAAAGGGATATGGGTATTATTGTCCTCGACGGAGCCTCTTCCAAATATAGCCTTGTTCATCGAATACTGAATGTATGGAACAATTCGTAAACTTCAAAAGAGAACTAATAGAATTATCATCTTTTTCTCTATAGCTTCTCCCAACTTCATATTCATCGTCAGCACCTACTTCGATAATCAGAGCGGATCTTCTCACAACAATCCCTTGTTAGAGTGAGAGAGATAATGATCACGATCTACTTGAGATAAGGAAAAGCTGTAAGAGAAAAGGGGCAGCAGCAATGTTCCATCACGTTTCGCCACTACGATATGCATACACATGATATTATACGAATCTGCCTTGAACCATTAAATGTATTTCGTCAAGTTCTTCTTTCCTTCCGGAGACAGGCTTTATTTAGTCATACGTATAGATACTTTACTTTCCTCCTTTTCACTTTACCCCTATTGTTGTATAGGTTTTGACAAAACTTTCCTCTTTCACAGAGTCGCTTTCTGTGTATCCAATAAAGAGAGAGTTGATCTAATAGGCACGTGTATCCTTTGCAAATCTCATTTTCTCTAATAATCAAGTAAAGTCAAGATAAATCTTTCTATCAACATCATCAAAAAGCAGGATCGCGTTTATAAACATCATCAATTGAGTTGATGCTGGAGGAAGAGGGGCACAGTGCGACTTGATTTAATATTGATGCTGCATGAAACAAAAAGAGGTATGCATTTGGAAAGAAAATCTTGTTAAAATGTGTCCAGCACATTTGTTTGCAAAATGCCTTTTGGCCGCTTTTTGTTATGACTAGTACATACATAGGTAGGTATGACCTCGGCATAGGAAAAACCTAACTTTCCATTGCTTTGAATTACGGTCATAGTTGGAATTGGCTAATGGCATTTCAAAAAAAAGTTGTAGTGAGTTGTAGTATGGTATTGTATGTTTTGAAGGATAAAATATTTCATCGCTTCATTTCGTAATGATTAGGTCTAACTTACTACGCCGTAGATCTTTCAATATAATTTCCATCCTCACTTTTTCATCCTCACAGTTTTCACATTTTTACTTCAGGATTTACTGCCGTTCCCAGAAACAAACTCATCCTGAATTCCTCCCCTTTTTTATCCGTTTCACAACTTGCACCTAAAACATAAGAGACTTTTCCATTTCATCTCTCTACGGCAGCAGATTATACCCAGGCAGTGTGGAATGGATTAACATCAAAAGAATAGCCTGAAACCTCTCTCTCTCTCTCCTTCTGAAAGAGGTGGATGATTGAATGAAAATTATCAGGGAAAAAAGGCTGAGGTAAAAGTTGTTTTGATCATGAGAGTTATTTCAGCAGGAAGGAAAGTTATCCCACCAAAACTAATTTTTCTTTATGTTGTTCACCACTCCACAACACCAAAAACTCTATATATTTCTCAGCCACTGAAGACTGAAGGTAAAGGAGATCTACGGCAGTAAATTAAACTGAAAACTTTCAACTTTCCTCTCACTCCCATTTCCCATTAACACGAGTTGCTGTGTATAATGCAAATGAGAAACGATTTCGCAATCAAAATAACTGAGCATCCAATTGAAGACAATTCAGTCGCAAATAATAATACCGAACGTGATTTCACCAGGAAAGCTCTCAGAGTGTAATGGTAGTAGTGAAAAAGATGCTTTTCACAAATTCTCCAAAACGCGTGACTGTGGCGTCGCGTGCCTTGCCTCAAGAAAGCAGTCGGAGGGCGAAGTTAATTTTCATCTTGAAACATGAAAAGCTTTTGTTTTTCGTCAAGTGTTAGTATCTTTAAAGTCTAACTTTAAAGTAAAATCCACTGTGTGCACTGCGAATGGTTTGCAAAGAGGATGAGGAAAGGAATATATATTAATGAAATTTGATTTGAGAATGAATACAATGTTTCAACAACTCTGGAGAAATGCACACTGATCTTTACAATGGGGGCTCTTAATATGGTAATGAATTTAGAGAAAATTCAATCTTTTTAGGAGAAAGCAAATGAATCTTGTATACACTTTCTCTTCCATCCGTTTTGCCTATTCGTTTTGAGATTGCTTTGACTGTTTACATTTTATGACACAAATCCAACTCTTGAGTCTCTCTTGAGTGTTGGGTTCTTTTTGATATAAAAAATCATCATGAAATTCAAACCAGTGAAAGTAGCATTTTCCTCTCTGGGAGCTGCGTACAGCAATTTCAAATCAGTTGGACGAAAAAAAAGTTTACGCAATTCATCTCATTTTTTCCCGATGGAAGTTGCTGCGTACCCGCTGAACTTCCCACGCTCATCAGTTTCCGCAAGATGACATAATGTTGACTGGTAGTTTCTCAGTTCTCTTCAGTCGACACAGACGCCAGCAGCCCAGACGATTGGGGTACTGCTACTATTCACCCAAAGAAAAGTTTGCATGCCCACCTAAAAACCACTTATTCAACTACTCCTTTTCTTCATTTTCCAAAAAGAAAGAAAAATGCGGGACTCCCTCATGCCAATGGAAGTAGAACATTCCATAAAAGACTTTGACTCCTTCCTGTATGAATGTACGCAAATAACTCGAGGCATTTTTTGTTAGTAAACAGAGAGAAACCAAAACCATACTCAAAGTGACAGATAAATAGGTAGACATGCAAAAATATGGGGGAAAGGAGACAGACACATCTGGGAAAATGGATCGATCTGTACTAACCATCCTGCAAACCATTCATCCATCCATCCTTCCGTTTCTCCCCTTCCACTCTTCCCTCGTACAATAATTCTTCTCAAGTCAAGATTTTCTCGTTAAGCAGCAGTTGAAATGGAAGTGGGTAGTGGGATGGAATCGTGTAATATGGAACTAGTTAGTTTCTCACAGGGGAAGTTACTTGACTGCATCATCAACTAACGCTGCGGGACGCGATGGATGGAAGTTGTATGGGTTAGCTTCCCCTTCTTATTCTGGCCCGATCCAAATGATGCACTTGAAAAACGGTTGGGAGACCCGTTGTCGTCGTCAACCCTCCACGACTTTTCCCCCTGTTTTGTACATACTTCGGGAGAAAGTGCAGGAAAGACGGGAGCGATTTCGTCTTTTGATATTATTTGCTTCGCTAAAAAGCAATAACGAAATGGGAGAAGAGAGATATTGGCAAATTTGAAATGTGGCAAAACTAGTTTTTTATTTTATTTTCTAGCATTTAACCTTTCGGACAAGTAGGCATTTTAACAAAACATTAGTTATACTTAGTAAAAATTATTGAAAGTTTCAAAAGACAAATCGGGTTTGTGAGAATAGAAATGCTTCAAGTAAAAAATTGCCAAGATAGTGTTTGCCACTTTAGAAAAGTATAGAAGGTGGCAGAGGTCGACCCAAAATAGTTTCCAAAAACGCTTATCTGTATCCAGATGCCGTTCGTCCTTTAAAACGCATAAATAATTGTACTCTTGTTGGCCAATGTACGCATAATATCGTTCACTTAAGTATTGCTCCCCTTCTTATCAATTCCTTTTAAAACGAGCCTGTTTTTTGTTGGGAAGAAAAGGTGTTTTATGTGATATGGTCTCCCATTGACAAAAGTTATAGCCACNCTGTTTTTTTCTGTTGGGAAGAAAAGGTGTTTTATGTGATATGGTCTCCCATTGACAAAAGTTATAGCCACTGCAGATACGTATTTGAGGGAGGGGAATAAAATTCCTGAATATAAACTAGAAATGGTAAAAGTTGAACTCGCGGGGAAGGCATTTTCCCAAAGTATTGATATTTACTTAAGCAAGTAAAATATGACTGCGCGTTCTGCACATTTCAAAGGCTAATGCAGAATTTAAAAGTAGACTGTAACAAATGCTACTTCAAAATAAACTGCTGTTACCCGCGCCTCCTTCAACATACTTTCACCATCTCTCACAGAAAAAAAAACTTGGACGCGTACTGCTTCCGAATACATTTATACATAAAAAAGTTTATGGGTAGGTGACGGAAACACTTCCGCAGAGTCACTGGAATGCTAAACATTGCAGTTTTTTAAAAGCACATCAAGACTAAGGAAACAGTTTGTGTCAGACACAGTCTACCGGTCGAATAACCGTCAGTCAGGAAATGCCGAAGAAAGGGGAGAACAGGAAGAGAGACTTTATAAAGATGTTATCACAAAAAAGTTTTTGAGACGGTATATATATGTAGGCACTTAAAAGTTTTCTTGTTCATGATTGAGATTTACTCTTTATAATTGTATTTACTGTGTACATTTCTTCAATTATAAATGCTACAATTTATTAACCTAGAAATGAAAAATTAATGTTACAAAAACATAAATATTGTCTTCAAATCGAATAAGCATACATAAATATATGCATGTATCATATCATAGCATACCACGTGCCAGTTACATGATGACTTTTACCTTGTTCTTTTGCAATAAAACCTTTTCTCTCTGAAAAGCCCTTCCTCTGGGCACAAAAAGGAAAGCTGGCCGACAAAGCGATGAAACCAAAAATCTAACTAAAGTTCGTCTCAAAGCAAACCTTTCTCTAAGGTACCAGCAAAGAAAATAGGACTCGCACAAAAAAGTAATGTACGTTTTATACACATGATTCCACTTTGAAACACATCCTTTTCCTGACTCTCTCACCGACTTATCCCAAGGCATCTTTGCATCTTTCAAAAGGAGAGAGCTTGGGCGAAGAAGGAAAATAAATAAATGTTTTACCAGCTCCGCTACTGCCTTTGAACCACCTTTGAAAAATGGGTAGAAGGGAGCTCTATCAACTTTTCAAAAATTCCAAAGATAAACTCCCACAGCATGAAGCAAGCCACCACCATTATTACCGTGAAGAGCAGTTATTAGCGTTAGACATCCACTTTAGGACTAGTGGCATTGGCTGTCAGTCTGCACATCTTTGAGTCTGATCAAAGATGCAACAAATATTGATAAAAAAAATACCACAAGTTTGGAATTCTGAATGTTAACTGAAGTCATTTACATGAAAACTGTTGACGTTTATGTCTCAGCGGAACCAACATTATCCTATTCTTTATGCTGCATTTGGTTGGACCTGAATGATTTTAAATTTTACCTACTGGCTTGGTCTTAATTTTTTTCTGTAACAATGACTTTTATTAACGATTCTTATGGAGTTGACAGCTCTTAACTTTTGTGAACTCGGATGCAAGATTTATTTTTGCGTGTTTTCTACTCGCTTGTTTTCCTGGTTGGTTGGAATACACTCAAGAATAACCAAAACAAGTAACTTACGTCCTTCCATTCTCTATCAAAATATGTGTACCTATTCTTGGGTTTGTGTTGCATACATACATTAGCACAGCTTGTTTCAGTATTTTTTTTCTTCAAGATAATGTATGTCTTCCCGTTCCAACAAAATGACTGTTATTTCACAGGCTAAACTTCTTGGAAGAGCCAGAGAACAGAGGAAAAAAAGTGAACACCATGTGCAGATAAAAATACGTAAATGTCTTTCTTGCTCCATTCTTCGGTAGACATAAGACAACAAAAAAAGAGAATAAACTGCAAATTTTTTTGAGGAAGTGACTGGAGAAAAAAGGCCGTTATTTTACTACTTGCGAACTGAATGAGATACAAAAGGCATAAAAAAGGACGTCTATCTACACTTTAAATAGGAGATGAAGCAGGAGGGAAAAAAATGAATGCTTACATGAGGTTCTGAGTGGAATGGCAATGACAATAATAGCAACTACTAAGGAAGATACATGATCCTACTTGAGGAAACTTAAGTCAAGGAAAAGGCCTTTTTTCTTTCTTTGTAACTTTGCAATAAATGTAAGGAAAATGATCAAGTAAAAAAGCTAAAGGAACAAGATACTCTTGAGAAAGAAGTGGAGGAATGAAAGAAACCCACAGCTCTGGAGAAGGAGGAAAAAATCTGCAACTTTTATCAACTCAATAAAATACACGTCCAGAGTTCTTTTGGAAGCCGTTATTTTTAAACGTTTTTGGGGGAAAGGATGAAAGGAGGCTCACCATGCAGGGAAAGGAAAAAAAGCTTAAAGAAGGAAAGGAAAATGCTTTTGATTACAGATCAAAATACCTGTCGATCCTATTACACACTCGTTACATACGAATACGAAGAGGAAAAATTTGGATTCAAGACAGAGACAACCTCAAATATCCTCATTTCGAATGTATTCATACATGCATGCATGTAAAAGGATGAAAGGAGGCTCACCATGCAGGGAAAGGAAAAAAAAGCTTAAAGAAGGAAAGGAAATGCTTTTGATTACAGATCAAAATACCTGTCGATCCTATTACACACTCGTTACATACGAATATGAAGAAAAAATTTGGATTCAAGACAGAGACAACCTCAAATATCCTCATTTCGAATGTATTCATACATGCATGCATGTGCAAAAGTCTAATTGCATTCATCATACAAAGTATTGTACCGCTCTTCCAGTCTCCAGAATGAAAAACCGGAATGGAACAACTGTGACTTTGTTTCCGCACTTGAAAGGAACTTCAAAGAAGAAGCTCTGACTATTTACTTGAAGGAATAAGAAACCAAAATTAAAACATCACTTGAATCTGCTGGTTTTCTCTCTTTCTCTTCCTTTTGTCACACAAAGAGACCGTCTTTTGAGTTTGCAGCAGTAACTTTTTCTTCCTGATTTCTTTTGATCTCGAATGAAAGATAAGACGGCACGAGATGTAGGCTCTTCCTCCATGACTTCCATTANAGATGTAGGCTCTTCCTCCATGACTTCCATTATTACTTTCTTTCTAATGGCTGGAATTCGTGGTTAAATTGAAATAAGTTTGAAGCAAACGATAAGTCTACAGATATAGAAAAGCAAACTATTTTTTATATCGTGTTTGGGCATGCTTCTTTTCCAATACGAGGACGACAATCGTCCAAATATTTCTCAGAGTTTGGAAACTATCTAAATTCTGGGCTGTGATTGTGTCGAGGAGGAAAAGAAAAAGTCATGCTTTCATAGATAGCACACTAACATAACATGTGCGAGTGAAGTTAGTGAACCATATATTACATCTTCTTAAGCAATATCCATATCCATTATCATGAAAATAGCAATAATCCCAGTGGCAAAGGACAACAACGTAAACTGTAAGAAGAAAACTTTATCTACGCGCTTGAATGGCTCGCTCAAGTACATACTCTTTTGCTTAATTGTAACTGGATCGAAATTTCCATTGTCTACTATTTTTTTTACTCTTTTGCTTAATTGTAACTGGATCGAAATTTCCATTGTCTACTATTTTTTAGCTTCAATCAGGAAGCCTCTTGTCTATAAAGTTTTGGAAATCTTAACAAGACACTCTTTCCCCGTAATCTTTGTACATCAAAACTGTTTGACTTTAGGACAAACTTCTCTGGAAGCATTTCATTCGATACCCAATTCCGTAATATGATACACCCTTAGAAATCCTACCCAACAGGAAGAGGAAGAACTACGTCAAAGTTTTTCCGTCTTTGAAAATTTACTTCTTGATTATTACACGCCTACTTAATTTCGCTTCAATACCTTCCAAAATGAGGCAACTCGCATATGTCATCTCATCTTCTTTCACCGACGCTACAGCTATACAATGATTTCATAGAGGCAAATAAAGTGGTTCTTTTTTATTTGCACAAAAAGTAATCAAAATAGCTCCTCCATTCTATAATAATAACCTTGATGTTTTTGCTCTGGTTTACTCATGACGGTGAACAAAGACGGATCGAGTTGGGAAAAACTGACGGATGTAGGGAAAATGCACGTTGTAGTGAGTATGTACATATGCAGGAAAGCTTTCTCCTTTACATCTGTCTCCTATACTAGTCTCCAAAATGCTGGAGAAGCTTCAGCATGGAAAGTATAGCTGGAACCAAAATGCTGTGTGGAGAAGGAGAAAAGTGGGAATGGGAACTCTATTGCCAGCTTACTTTTAGGACCTTTTCTGAGGTGCTGCTGCTTCTGCATATCCTACATCCTGTATATACGGACTGCTTCCACTTTCTCCCCTCTCATTCTCCATCGCATCGGGCATCGGCTTGAATGCCAGCAGCAGGGAAGTGTTCACTAGGGGAAAAATTGTATCAGCAGTGGTGGCAGTGGCACTGGAGCTTTTGAAACACAAGTAGGTATTGAATGGTACCGAAACTTTAGAGCCAACTACTATAAGCAATACCGATATCATTACTTGTTTGTTCCCAGATGTGAGAAGGAAAAGAACCGATTTCACTTTTTCTCTCTCGCTCTTATTGCATATTGCTCATATTTTTGTTTCAACTTGACCAATTCCGCTCGTGGCTCGTGCTTTTGTGTGTGTGTGTGTACACATAATCACGTAATATTTAAGGATTAGCATAAAGATACTTTTTTACCCCTCTGAGTTTTTTCTAATGTGAGTGTTAAGCCTGGAACGAGGTTCTTTTTTCTCTACCTGAACTTGGAAGTAAAGTATGGAAGTCTAGGGATTTGAGGGAATTGCTGTTTGTATAAGCTTGTTTGTTTATAGAAGGGAAAAGGTAAACACGAACATTTTCGATACTCGCTTGTTCTTTCTCCCATTGCAATCATTGTCTCATACATCCGTGAATTACATAATAATAAAGAGTCCATTTACTTTATGACTCTGAATTGTGGTGTGTTTGTGTGAGTGATCAAGATTGACTAAATGCCAAAAATGGCAAAGTGGACTATTCTTGGGAACAATAGAATGGAGCACACGAGGGGATAAAAATAGCCCGTTAACTAGTTGCTCTTATCAATGCCAATTTTTTTATCAAGTCGTGGCCAATCCAAAGTACATTCAAGAGAAAGCAGCTAGAATGCATCCAACACCACCAATGAAACTTTAATTGTTCTGATTTAAAATACGGAAAAGGCGTACGTGAAAATGCGGTTTAGTAAAAGAGTTCACGTGTCTGACTTGGACAAGAAAATGATCAATAATAGTGCTCAGGAGACTCGGAGCTCATCTGACTCACACACAGTCTGTCCCTGTGAAAGTCCGGGAAGTGTGAGGAACTTGTCCATGGCATATCCCACAACAAACTGCCGAAAACTCTCAACATCTTCAAATCTCTCTGAGGACAGTTCAAGAATTTGTGATGATGGAATTTGTAGCAATACAAAATTAAAAAATAATCATTACGTCTCAAAGTTAGCCGTATTCACACGAAACACGTACCATGGGATGGAGAAAGGACTTTGTTTCTTAGGTCTGTTGGTTCTTCTAATTGTAACCAATGGAGGTGTTGGTGTTGCTGCGTGTCAGCAGCCTGTTGGCAATCCGAACAATGAAGTAATCAATGACAATTTCGACAACTCGTTGAACCTAGCTAGTAATATTGTGGGCGGTGCCGGCGCAAATATTGTTGATGGTCAGTTGAGCACGGACACGAGTAGTAATTTGAATAGTATTTCCATGACTGGAGCTGCGACTGGAAACCTCGGTCAGAATGATAATAACGGTGGTGAGATTAGTGGTTCAACTCCTTTTGGCAGCGGCAGTGGTTTACCTCCTCCTAACAGGAATGAGAAACAGCCTGGTCTACTTTGTCCAGACATTTATCCGGTAAGATAATTCTTAATTACCTACATAATTTAGATTATACATTGACCCATCTTTCCATCCAATCTAATCATGAAATCAGTTAATTGGCATTAATTTCCATCATCAATGAATACATACATATTTCACATGGGAAAATTACATACCAGAAGAAATGTCTCATAAAATAAATGTGACAACAGAAAAAGAGTTTAGAGAAAGCTAAATATCTAAATTGCGATTGCAGGTAGAGAGCTTTCCCCCAAAGGCTCCAATAATTCCTGACTTCTTCACGGTAGCTGTTGAAACAATTTACCTAAAGGTACGTATGCCCATCAATCTAACAAAAGTTTGAAAGAAACTTTTTTGTGCTTCTCTACTTTTTGCTATTTCTCAATTCTATTGTCATGCATAATAGTTATTTTTGTGTCATTGTGTTTGTGAATTTGAGTTTAAAAATATCTTTTTTTTACAAAAAGACCCCCATTCTCTCCAATTTGGATAAAACTAGACTTTAACTCAATTCCAGGAACAAAAGCGTCAAGTTTGGAACCTCCATGTTGATCGAGCCGAGAAGATTGTGGTGCACAAGATTGACATGCCAAACAATGGGAAACGATATGAATGGTTCTACACAAAAATCGTCCGGGACTTCAGATCAGGTTTGAACTTTTTTTTGATGCATGAAAACATCGAATAACTTGCATGCATACATATAGGTACATATCTTTGGCTGCTTTCACAATCTCGCTTCAAAACTCGAATAAGATTCATACGTGTGGGCGAGCGAAAACGAAAGTGGCAAACCGTGATTCAGCATTATTATTGCGCCTTTCCCCTAAATTCTATTATCTTCGTTTCTCCCCATTTGAATATAAAAGGCCACTCGCTTCAAAACTCGATGAAGATTCATACGTGTGGGCGAGCGAAAACGAAAGTGGCAAACCGTGATTCAGCATTATTATTGCGCCTTTCCCCTAAATTCTATTATCTTCGTTTCTCCCCATTTGAATATAAAAGGCCTCGAGTTCCGTATCTCCAACACGAAGGATGCCGCAGACTGCGTTGTCGAGCCAATCAGCACCGAATTCGAGCTGACTTCCCTCAATTTAAAGAGATTTATGCTGGAGCATGCAAAGCTGCTTTTGAACTTTGACCCTTCATTTGTGGCGTACTGGGGAAAGGCAAGTGACTATACACACAGTTTAACTTTTCTTTTGTATTTATGTGTCTTGTTGAAATATTGTGCATTGTAGCTTAATTATACACTCGCGCTAATTATATCCCAAAAATATAACTGTATTCAAATCTCTCTGACATCTCTAAAATTTCATCGCCACTTTACGATACTATGCATAGTTTGGCCAAAGCTCTCGAAAAGTTTTTTTTTGGCATTTTCCCGATAAGGCATCCAATTAGGAACTTAGGAACATTGCCATCGCCATTACTTTTAGTGTGAACATAAAAATTATTTCATAGGAGGTATGAACATGAATCCCCACTCTCTCTCAACATGTATTATGTATGTACATAATTAACTTTCATATTCCTCTCGCCAAAGGCTTTCACTTTGCAGTCGACAAACACCCTTTCAGATTTTTCCCCACTTCCGCGTGTTCCTCTTCCGCCAATCTACTACTGTAACAAGAGTAAGAGGAAAACATTTTCTACAGCTTTCTCCAGTTCAGCGACACACACGCCTGGAAAAAAATGTACATTTGAAACCCGTTCACGTTATTATCTAGTAGCTCTCTTCGCACTTCAAAGCCTGCATTATCCTTTCGCATGAATATGAATATTCATGCTCATGATGAATTCAAAGAATACATCTCATTAGATCATCACTGGAAAAAAATTCCATAAAATGTGGCATACTTTCGACGCTGCTGCCATTTAAAAAAATACATTCTCATCCTCATCCTAGCGCCTCGCTCGACGTCTTTGACACAAACACACACAGATTTATATCTGGTTTAACAATCATGTATGTAGGTACCTACACATTTTTTTCTATTTTTTTGTGAAAAAATAATAATTCATCATACAAAAGTACAAGTACGTATATTATGGCACTACTACATACACATCGTACTCATTAGAAAAGTAGGACAAACTACTTTGCCGACTGCCAAAGCATAACAAGTTTATAGAAAGTGGAGAAAATAGAAAAAAAGTTGCTTTATATCTTGCGTACTACATGACACGCCATAGATTTTCTCTGTATGACAGAATTTCATTTCGGCAAAAAAAAGTGAAAGTAAACAGGGCCTTTGTAGAAGAGAGCCCATGAACCATATATAATATTATCCATTATGATATCTGCCATTTTACTTTCATCCAGCTGAAATGTGCTATTGTACTTTTTGTCATTTATTCCTCTTTGTTTTGAGAATGCCTTATGGTTATATGGCGTAACAAGATGAAGCCACTTTTTTCCATGGAGCGTGTCAAAAGCAAACTCTTCAAAAGTAAACTTTTTCTTTCTAAATGCTTCCAGCGAAAAGCACTTTGTAGTAATAACCGATACATAACTTTTGTGTAAACTTTTGCAAACAAAAGTTTTGTCAGTTTGAAAAGCTGAAAAGTGTGTGTACCTAAATGACATGGGCATGATTTCTACGCTTGCATTACGTAATAATATCCATGCATAAGTATGTAAGTATATATTCTTATACTTTGCTGTGGTGGTGTTGCGCTAAGCTAGATTTTGCATGCCAGAACTGATGAATGTACTTTATGAAAGAAAACTTAAATGACACGAGAAAAATGCATTTTAGCTGTAGATGAGTTGAACTGGAGCACATACAAAATAGGTATAACTTGAGTATGAGGGAAAACTTTCCCTTTTTGTTACTCTTTCCTGACACTTTTTATTCTCCGGCTATTGTCACCTAATTTGGATATTTTGTACAATTTTGTG
>JAHZMY010000050.1:0-10362 GCA_027743915.1 Seira sanloemensis
ATCCACTGTCTAACATCCACGCATGTAGAACTATGCTAACAAGCGTGAAACCTTATTTCAATTTCACTTCGCCCATTTCAAACATTCAAGCGCAACTTCAGCTCAAATCAACATCCTGTAAAAATCACGACTTGAACAAAATCATGCAAGAAGACTTATGTCTGAAGACAGTAACTGCTTTCTATTCCAAAACCAAAAAAAACGAAACATGTCAAAATCATTTGCGAAAAGTTCTCACCGACAACTAAAGAAAACGAAATTTCAGAAATAAAATCATTGGATTCATACTACATTTTTTTCTAAGTATTTTAGGTCGGTTTTAACTTTCCTAAAAAAAATAGTTGGGTTCGAAAGTTGTAAAAAATTTTTTGGGAGAGTATAAGTAATTATCTAACTATTTTTTTATCTCCGTCCGACCAAATTTTGCTTCTTTCTCCCGGATCAGAATCAAGATATTAACTAGTCTGAAAGCTTTCGGAATACAAGTTCTTAATTTTGTAGAATGATCCATGAGTTTAAAAAATCATTCAAACAAAACTCTAACAAATGCATTCCTCTCATGCACAAATTAAGACAAAAAATACTATCTGGAAAAAACCTATACTTTCGCTTACGAATAGTTTGCATTTCTCATTAAAAAGATAGTGTTCTTATAGACTAGACATTCTAAAAAATGCAGCAAAATCCAGTAATTTAATACATATTTAACACTGTGATTTCTCCTTCTGCAAGCGTTTGTCGAAAACCACATTTTAAAAGAAATCCCGGATTCGGAAATGACTAATCAACATTTACATACATATGTATTTGTGTCATTGTTCATTGTTTTTTCGCAGTTTTCAGTTCCCAGCTCATTCTCTCATTTTCGTGGCCAGCATTTCCCAGTAAATCTTTCACCGAATGACCCAATAAAAAATTTAAGCCTTTTCTTAAAAAATAAAAAACAATCAAGCCATTATACTCAAAACGAGAAAGAAAAGCTCACAGAAGAAAAACAGTCCATAAGGAAAGTATCTTTACACACGCAATCCTCTAATGGAACTTTTTTAAATGCCTTCTTGCAAATTTCTCTTCCAAATTCTCACGGTGCACGAAGCAGTGTCTCAAAAAAGACTCTTCAAACCAAATCCAAAGCACGCCAACTTGCAACTTGGAGGTTTGGAATTCCATCTCGGTCAATAAAACGAGACAAATGTCCGTATTCAAATTGAAAAAGGGGAAACTATAAGTACTACATAAAGAGAAAAATGTGTCGAATTATTTTTTAAAAGAAAAAGTTTTCTCCTTTCCAAAAACTTTTCAAGTAAATACAAAACAAGTTTTGGATTATTAGATTATACAAACATATACATATTGCATGGAGTTCTCGCAAAAACTACATAAAATAAAAATCGATACGAAAAATATGGGGAGAAATACAAAATATATGTCACGATTATATGACATGACTAGAGGAGGAATGACAAGGCTCATGAATTTCTACTGTCTACTGTCTACGTCGTTGACATGATCAGATATATGTATACAGAAGTTGTGACAATGTCAATTTACATTTTTTGACGCATCTCGCATTTCATTTTTCCAACTTCCCATATAAATTTTGATAATGCATCCAATGTCCAATCGTCATTCGCCATTCGTGTTTTGTAAGAGTTTTTCCTTTTTGTTGCATGAGAGCATAATAAAGTTTAAAGAACTTTTTACATGCCAAATTATGTAGATCAAAGGACTAAAGGACTTCCTCCAAAATCAGATTCTGTTTTGGACGCTTTTTGGCTTTTCGGAGTGAAAGAGGGAAGTGATAAGTGATGTTTTTTATCTGCAGTTTTTTTTCTTTGGCAAGTTGTAGGAAAAGATAGGGAAATGTTTCGACTTACAGCTCTTCATGTCCACATTGCACCTTTGAGTATCTGCTGGGTAGTAGTGAAAGTCCATTTGACAGGCCATTGTGACCGTGATTCTACGAAAGGAAAGGAAATTCGATTAAAAATTACACTAATTCTCTGCATTAAATGTACATATGTCAGATGCACATGTTGAGTTGACATATTGTCGACCGTGAATACGAAAAATGTCAATGTTTCTGAAAAATGACAGTGTAAAAGAAAAAAATAGTTATTTTAAAAAATGACAATTTGCCATTTGGAATACCCATTTTCCCTGTCGGCAGCTTGCAGACATGTCATTTTTTCCAGTCAGCAATTCAGGCGTATCGTCTTTTTCCGTCTTCACAGTCGATTTTATATACAAATTTCAATTTCACACAAATGTCAAACTGAATTATTACTTCTTCCAAATTTTTTTAAAACTTTTCCAAACTTCTCCAAATACATAAGGACTTTAAAGACTATTGCCCCTCCCGTGTAATAAAAATGTTATATAACTTTACATTACATAAAAAATAAACAAGCGCAGATATTTCGCGCATGTATTCAAATTTAAAGTAAAATTTTATGTAAATTGAACTTTTTCAATCGCATCCTGATACTAGCCCGTCGACTTCATATGTATTTCCAAGAAATCCAAGAACCCCAACTTCACACCATATATGTAATATGCATGTGTGAATTATAATTGATAATAAAATATACGATTTCCAACTCGATCGATATACTCGACCAAACGTCAATGTCAGTGTCAGCAAAACAACACTTCTCACATTCCCCCGTCAGCTTAATTACTCATATATCTACTTGGAACTGATTGATGATAATAAAATTCATACCTGGCGGAGTACCTCACACTGCTATCTGGATAAACCCGTAATGACGCCGGCTTGGAAATCAACGCCGGCTGGGCGACACCCTTCACATGATCTAATCAAGGAAATCCAGAAGAAAAAAATACAAATTCCAGCAAAAAAATGTCACTCGCAATTTCATTTCTCATTCTTCACAAAAATGCATTAATTAGCATAACACATTTATATATGTACAATAATGTGCTTACCAATGAAAATGTCTGGGTGCCAAATTTTGTCGAGAAGGACCGGATTGAGGACAATGAATTTGTTGCCACTCCGATCTGCCAGGTGACTCAGCCTCGTGTCTTTCCAGTAGATTCGAAGATTCATCTCCAAACTCAGTTCCTGTTTCAATCACAATATGCACATAAAACACACAGGAAAAAAATCATTGTCAATTAGCATCAGGTTTTTTTTTTTAAAAAAACTTCATTCAAAAAAATACATTTACTTTGTAACATTTTGAGCCATTCAACGAAAAAGTTGTATGCACAACGAACAACAAAACGAGTTCATTAAAAGAAGAAAAAAAGAAGAAGCCAAAAATAACTTTTTTAAAATAAGAAATTATGTAAATGAGGTGTGAGGTGTGTGATGGAATGTGCTATACAATATGGAGAGTATGTGAGTATATGTCATATGTCATGAATGAACTCATAATATTTTTAAAGGGAAAAAATTTCCTGACTCATCAAATGATCATGATCAAACTCATATGCTTCTGTGCTTTTGACGAGATATTTTTTGTTATTTTTAGATTTTTAGACTAATTTAGAGCTCAGAGAGAAAATGTCAAAAATTGATGGTATTTTCTTCCTGGATCATTACTGGCTTTTAAAAGGTATAAATGTCAATGATGATGAGTTGAGGTAATCTCGTGATTTTTGGTCTTTGGAGACGCTGAATGAATCCTTTATTGACGGAAGAGAGGAGTGAAACGAAATTTATATTATGACTCGAGCGAGTTCTTGATTTCTCGTGGTACAATTTTTAAAACGCAAAAGTGAGCTACCGATGTGAGATTGATGTGATGGAATTATGTTTTAGGCATATTCAAAGCTTTGCCAAACTTAACTTTTGAAAAAAAATCCTGAGCCATTTCATTATATTTGAACTTGTTCAATATATCTCCAACAGCTTCAAATATTGTTTGAATTTTTTTGAGAAATGGCGCTAAAAATTCTCCCTAAAAGAAAAGTCAAAAGAAAACTTTGTTTTTAAATTGATGACTACAAAATTTTTCAAAAAAAATCCAAAAATCTGATATGGTGCAAGACCCAAAAGGGAGAATCGTTTTCAAACTGCAAACGAAGATTTCTTTTAAAAAATCAGAATACATAAAATTCATTGCTTCAACTGTTTAAAAGTCCCAAAAATTGCAGATATTTAGTATAACAAAAAGTTTAAATCCAGTCTTCATAAGATGTTTTCGCCCTTTCAAGTTTAAATTTATAAGACAAAACTTTGAAGACGCCCATTAGCAAATCAGTATTTCTGTGAGATATGCCTTTATAATTTCATTTAAGTGTTAAGCAGCCGCATCATCGAATTATCTGTAAAGCGCAACTGAAATTGATAATAAAGAGAACTTCAAACTTTGAACCGAATCCTTCCAGAAACATCCTTTTTTTAATTTGCAAACTAAAAATACACGAGGGAAACTGAAGAGTGTTCAGAATACCTATACATAAGAGACAGCGTGCAATAATAACTTATAGTTAAAGAAAAACATAAAATGAAATAAATAAATATACATGTACATATGTAGACATTTTGTTTAAAAGTTACAAAAAAAGTTTTACAAGAAAGGCTTTTTATTCCAAAAGAGTTGAGAACGCCTTACATGATGTCATTACGTACCAGATCACCATAACCCTTGTGCGTGTGTCGTGTGTGTACAGAGACAGATTTTGATTTCGTCGAGAGAGACAGTTTAATTGTTCCGTGATACATTTTTTTGTGACACAGAGAGAGAGAGAGAGTCAGTGGGAGTGGGACAATGGAAATTTCGATACGGCACGTCACGAACATCCACAGAAGATTGTGTTCAAACGAATGCAATGGAAATCAAGAAAAAAGAAAGAGGACATTTTTTCATTCATATAAATACTCTTGGAGAATTTTTCAAAATTGGAAGAGTCAAAATAAACAATTGGCCAAATGACGACTTTAGGCGAGCTTTTTAAAATGGTGCATGTCATGGGGACAAAATTGAGACAAAACAAAAGACCAAAAGTCAATTAGCTGAAACTAATTATTAAATAGGGCAACACTCTACAAACGCTTGCACAGAAACTTTGAAAACTTATTTATATTAGTGCTCGAGGTTTATCCCAGTGGAATGAGAAAAGCTTCCCGGAAAAGGTCTAAAACTTCCCGAAACATCCGCCGAGTTTATAAATTTTTTGTCTCAAAATGCCCCCGCCAATGTCCAAAATGGTTTTTACCAATTTTAGTTTTCCCCAATTTCAACCCTTATTTAAATATTTTCCATTCCAACCCATTTCTAAATTGTCACCGAAGGTCATAATTTCCTCAAATGATTAATTACTAAGTACTTTCAAAATTTAACAAACAAATTGGACAAAAAAGCGACAACAGAAAAACTAGTAAAAATGATTTGGGAAAAAAAGATCTATGCAAAAAGTGACTCAAAAAATCGCATGTTTCTTGTATGCCCACATTTTCCTATTTATAAAAGGCATATTAATAAATAATTAATTATCAAAAAGGTTAACATACTGCAAGCCTCTACACAAGAAAAGTTTTTGTGCTTGAAACCAATTACAAAAGTAAAATGTACTACATAAAAAAGCTTTTTTAAATGCGTAATTTATGGTATTTAGGATGAGAGAGAGAAAAAAAATGCTAAAGTTCATTAGATCATCATTACATCCGCTTCTACAGTAGTATTTTGACTTTAAAAAACTCAAAAGTAGTTCGATGGTATTTACTTATGTACACATACCGACGTTTTCAAGCACGGTATCAACTACAAAAAAATTTAAGAAAAACTTTTCCGTCAGTTTTAGATTAGGAAAAGCAGTTCGAACTTCGAAGTGAGTCCTCCCTCCGCTCACTGCTATTAAAATATGCATGTATGCGTCAGGTCTAAAGTCTAAACTCGAACCAACCAAAAACAAACTTTATATAGGTAACTTTAAAAAATAATATAATAAAAACTCTAAAATGTGTACAAAAAGTTTTTGGGGACTGTTCATAAATGACAGCTCTAAAACAACGATACGATTTCAAACTTCAGACTTTTTCTCCCCTTGTAATCCATGAAACTACAAATACTAAGTACTGAAGAAAAATCGAAATTGGATTGTCAAGATTTCAAAAGGTGACTTGGGACTTATGAACAAGCCTAGGAGATATCAAAACAAGACAAAATATGAGAAGGTAGGTCATATATGTATGTAAATACAAAAGCCTAAAAAAGTCAACGATTTTTTCATATTCATACTCAATATATTCGGCTCGTTTCGAATTCTATTTGAGGGCATTTAATGGGAATTGAGTTTTCTAATCGAAGTTTTAAATAATTTTGAGGTTAGGTGATCCAAATCCAAGTCGTATCGTCTGCAATGTATCTACACCATATATTGAGGACGAAAGACTTTTTTAATCGATGACATGATGTATGATGACAGCCTATACATGCCAATGTTGTTGAGTGGGACAAACGATATCAGTGGTCACAGAAGATAACAGAATATTAGCGACTTTCGTTTCGTTAGATCTTATAATAACTAATAACATTTGTACACATAAATGCGTTCCGGAAATTTACAAGATATCCAAAATTATAAATCATAAAAATTCATAACTGTCTTTGAGAAATAAGACTGACGCATGAAGTCGCCTGTAACTAAATGTTATATGTTATGAACAATTAAGGGAAAGAAAATACAAAAAAATAGAACGTAATTCTTTGACAAAAAATAAAACGTTTAGTATTTCATTTGGCACGAATCTGGCTTCAATCTAAACGTTTTAGCGTTTATTGAACCTTTTTGTATAGGTACATAACTAATTTAATTTTTAGAGTCGACTTTTCTTCCAACCTCCAAAACCATCTATCGTCGGAAGATATTCCTTCTAACTCACACATCACTCTTAGAACGCCTATGTATGTACGTAAACATGATTTTGATTCATTCGACATCGACAAGCAAGAATCACAGGATATAATTAAATATAGAAGTAGTGAATTGAGTAATGACAGGATTGAAATGATATGGGGAAGGGATCAAGGGTAGATATTTAAAAAATATATAAGAATCAAACAAAAACTGAACGACAAAAAATAGTAGGAATTACAACACTAATTACAAAATACATAGCTCACAACTACAAATGAGAAAAAATTTAATTGATTCAGAACAAACTTTCTGTTTCTGCTACTGAACTAATTTAATATTTGGCTTTAATTTTGCATCCGTTACAATTACGATTGCATCCATTCAAAAGATGAAACGTTAAAAGTAAAAAGTGAGTCAGAGAGGAATTGGGTTTGCTTTTTGCTTACCTCGTTGAGTTCCTTAATGTCACGAACATTCATAATGAGAACGGAAAAGTCCACCTGTGTCGCTTCACCTGGAGGAAGGAAAAAAAAATTCACTCCAAATTAGACATCAAGCGGAAACTAGAACTAAAATATGCTATCAAGTCACATACGTCCATCATAGATTATAATCATGCTAATTTACATATGTATTAAATTCCTGCAAAAGGAACCCTAACCCGATAAGGCATATTATGCTTTAGAAGAAAAAAACACCATTGCGAGTTTAAATGAAATAGATTAATTATCCTACCTAAATATTCCTAACACACCTTGAATTTAAAACGGTTGTTAAAGGTCTTAATTGACAGCCTCATGTAAATTTCATCTCTATCAGATGTCAGAGCCAATCGTGATTAGCCGCCATTTCCCTTAGCGTGACCCATTCGTTTAAAAACGACAATGGCTTCAATGGTCAAATAAATCCATGACTAAATAATATATCCTCATTCTCGTTCTTGTCGCCTTCCAATTTAAGCTTGTTAATGGGAAGGAAAACAAATCTTAATCGACAGACAATGATAAATACCTATACAACTGCGGATATCTCTATCATCGCAAAGTATAGCCCGTTATCGTCAACGTGGAACGTCTCCGTAACGTCTCTCGTTAAAATGATTAGGAGAAGGTCAGACGCCAGCCAGCGTCACATTCCAACTTTTATGGAAAGAGGCGTACCTATGTGCATATTTGCGTATGCATACATATAGGTATTACCTTATGCAAATTTGCCAATAAACAATAAAGCTTTAAATGATGATGACATTTCGATATGACATGCCTGAATGTCTGCCTTCGATCTCCAATTGGATATCGTTTACATTTACGTAGGTACATATCATTTGGACCCAATTAGCATACCTTTAATTTGTGTTATGCTATGTTTAAATTGCGTTTTTTTGTCTTTGTGATCGTGACCTTGAACTTCAATAGCTTTTTCAGCCGTTTTGTTTAGTAAGTAAGTACACTGTACACCCTGTTGATATCATTGACTGAAAGTCGAAGCAAGACTTCCGCTTGCCGCTATTGATCCAATAGTAATCGTTGAATTCGCAATCGTGTCGTTTTTTACCATTAAATATAAATAAAAACATTAATGTTTAACACAAAAAAGTAAACACGTTGTTTTAATGTTTTGAAATCTGATCTTATCATCTCGAACATCTTTAATAGGTTTTCGTGAAAGACAATCTAATATTGGAATCATGTTAGTGTTGGCGTCTGTCCAAAACCCAGTGGTAGAAACGAAAAGAAACAAACAAGCTCAAAACGCTTTCATTGACTCAAAAGTTTAAAAATCAGAGAACAGAATAAATTTAGATAATTGGGGCAACCTGCAACACTCATATTTTTTCATATGGGTAATCAAGCTGAAGCTTTCCATTTTTGACGTTACCTCTTGACTTCCTGTCCATTCCATATCATATTAAAGCAAGTAAAAAACGTTTTGCTTGAAGTGAAAAAATATGTAGGCCACGACAAGTTCAATCTCAGAAAAAAACCGCGCACAGCGTATAAGACGTAACGTAAAATTATAGGTATAAAGTCAACTCAAATTATGTCAGATGAAGACCTAAAGGAATGTGACCAGTTTTTTTAAAGACAAGCATGGAGCAATAAAATAAAAGAGTATTTTCTGGAAATGAAATGATCACGTTCTGCTCCATCCACTTATGTACATCTATCCTCTAAAACCTTCTGAAAAGATTTTTTTCATTTCATAAGCATCATGTTCATTTCATATCGTCATTCCTTTTCTTTCCTTTATCTTGATGCACACAATGGAGCCTTACTTGTAACAATAATTCATTGACTTCGCAAACTTCATGGAAATCTTCAAGGGCTTTCCATTTCCATTCTCCACAATTTTTTGTGCAGGTAGCCTCCAGCACCAAGTCACAATTACAACTTTTTGGACAAAGAGTATCACCATCACCATCACCCATTTCACGTCTCATCCTCATCTTATTATCACATTCCATCTAAACACGAGCAATTCTTGAAAAGGTTCAGTTTTTTGTAAGGATTTGGAGTTTTGAAGGTTACGTAACAAAAGACAAAAAATTAATAAGCTTTATGGCTTTATGACATGTGTATGGGCAAACTTCTTGGAAAGTAATTAATCTTATATTCATGCACAACTACATATGACATATATTGTATTGCAAATTATACAAAAAGTAATACTAATTTTTCTATCTGACATGAGCAAAATACCAAATTCTCCGTAATAGTTTAAATGTACCTCTGTCTAATTTAATATGGCCAGCAGATGACTTTGAAAATGATTATGCAAACGAAGGTGACTCAATGATAAATGAGAGGAACACCTTGAACTTGACTCTTTCATGGATCAATCAACATTCTTGCGACTGCATTGGCATATATTTTGCTAATCATTCTATGCTTGAACAATGCAATTAAATATTGGTTTTTACGAGATTTGACCGATAATAAACTAGATGATCACCTCTGATCAAAAATCAACAGCGATTTATTTAGCAAAATTTAGAAAAAGTTCAAATCTGTGTGTTTAATCATGTGATAATAAATATCTACTCACATAGGAAGGAATACATTTGATCACTGCTAAGGGACGATCCATATACGACGTCACGTTAAAAAAACAACTTTTTCTGAGACACCCTCCCCCCTTCTCAGGGCATTCCTAAGTTGCATTAACTTTACGCGTCACGTTCCTCCCAACAACACCCTCCCTCCGCCAGACCCTGACGTCGTTTATGGATCGCCCCTAATTACAGGCGAAGGTAATTCGTGAATCTAAGAAATCATGGACTTAATAGCAAAAAGGAATACTATTGTAGCTTTTAAAAGAATTGCCTACATTATTTTTTGCCCTTAATTTTTGATCACCTTTTCGATATTTTTTTTGGTAGCTATGTCTTTAGGTTTTGCGTTGATTTTAATTATTAAGGTCCGACTTTAGGAGGTCCTTTTTGTTTTTGGCTTGTCCGTGGGTCTGTGGGTCCGTGGGTCTGTGGGTCTGTGGGTCCGTGGGTCCGTGGGTCCGTGGGTCTGTGGGTCTGTG
>JAHZMY010000051.1:0-17065 GCA_027743915.1 Seira sanloemensis
AAAAAAAGTATTCCAAAGTTGCATGCATGCAACCCATATTTACACGATCGTTGGAGGAGAGAACATGGAAAGGGAGCACCGAAAGGGAAAGTGAGCAACCCAAATACGGGCATTTTCTATGACACATCAGTCGAGAAAGTTTTATTGATTTTTTTGCTCCTATAGCACTTCCTTCATGCCATCTCCTGCATGCCCTACGCCAAAGAGATTGTAATCTTAGAGTTGTTTAAAAATATTTATGGATGTACATAAATATGTGCTGCAACATTTGGGACATAAATAACTGGAACATGTTTTGGTAACTAATTTTCAATAGGATCGAGCAAGTATGTACCTCAATGGAAATAGCGTGTATCGATTGGAATGAAAGTGAAAGGGACAAAGATGCAATGGACAACATATGTAATAAAAGTTGAGATTTGCAATTTAAATGTTGGAATTAATAAATGTGGGTTTCGCATAATGTTGGTTCTCACAATTGCACAATTATCACATATTTCAAAAGGTTAAAATTTATTTAAAATAGTCAACCATCGATGTTGCATGAAAGCCTATTTGCGGTACAGTATTTAAAAAATAACAATTTTTAATTCTATTATTAAGATCCTGTTTGAAAAATGTCATTCAACACTGCGCTCCTTGATTGATTTAAAACATCCTCCAAAATCTTTGTAGCCCGCAGACTGTTATTCTTAAACTTCAAAGCTTCATCTTCCGTAACATTTCTTGTTACGTTTGAGGTCAGTTCAAAAGGATCTTGAGACGCAGAGAGGTCCCTTGATGTACAACTTCTCAGGTCTTGCCTTCCCGTCCGCCCCATTCAAGTAAGGCGAAGAAAGTTCTTCAGGTAATTTTTTCCAGTCTGATTTTGGCCAAAACAACTCCCGGTCAAATGTTTCTCCCAAAAATGGACAAATGACATTTTCTTCAAAATTAAATGTGGCACAAAAGAAAAAGAAAGCCTTTAGAGTTGACACAATACTCAAGGTTCTCAGTTCATTGTCTTGCAATGCTGGGTTCACAGCAGTCGATGGCTTCAATGTTGTCAAATTTGAGCAGAAAGAAATGTCAAAATTGTTGACCACAAATGGCTTATCAACACTACTGTCTTTTGCAGACTGAAGATCCTTCAAAGAGGGTATAATCTTTTTGGAAATTAGGAAGTGGACCAGCAAAAGACTAACAGAGTAGTTTTCAAAGTCTAAAGCGTCTCCAGAGTGAAGGGCCTTGATTTTAGATCCCCACGCTCTCACGATCATCAGCATTGGCCAGAAACGGACGTCCAGTCTTGTGTACAAATTAAACAAGCGAGTTTTTTGAATTGACATGTAGTTCTCGAACCTCACTTTACACTTGGCATTGGTCTTGATGTGAGTAAATGTAATTTCTGGTAAGGGCGCCGGCAATAAATTTCCAAACGATGTGTTGGCATACACCGTTAATGATTTGATGGAAACAAATTGATAGCTTGAGGGGTTACAGGTCAGTATTTTGAACACTTGCGGTGCAATCGCAGACAGCGAAGCGGCGGTTACGTTGACATTTCCAGCAAGGACTTTTCCATCCACCTCAACTTTGCCTATAGGGAAAAATAAAACCATAAAAATATGTACGTATGCAATTCGATCCAGGTAAAATATCATAAAAGAAAATGAACATACCGTATGTATCCACTGACAAACAGAGGGAAGCGTAGTCTTCACCGACGCCAACTTCGTTCAAACCATAAGCCACCACGGTACATTTTAAGAAAGAAGATCGGAGGTCCGACAGAATTTCGTTCTTGACTTGGATTCGTTTCTGTGGTGTACACAGGGGCTGCTCTTTACTTAATCTCAGGAGGATATCGGACAACTGCTTGTCGAGAGAAGGCGGAGAGTCCAGATCTAACAAAAATGAAACTACATGAAGAATTGTCCCTTCCACTGTTTACTTTTCCATCAAATATCCAATTTACTGGTTAGACAAAACATTAGTACCTTTTCCATTCATTTTTGGCACGATCCCAAAACGATTGAGATCCAGTAAAAATTTCACCAAATAATTATTCAGTGATGAACGAAGAAATACTTCCGAGTCTTCTAAAGACGCTAACTAAAGTAGTAAACAAAATGAGAGAACAAAACTGACACGAATGAGAGGTAAACAAACAGTGGATATGCAGACAAAAGATGGTCATTGCCACAAGTGTGAGCAGCAGCAGCAGATAGCAGCATTTATGACTATTGCGCGTTATGCCTTGCAGTAGGGCATGAAGAAAGCCGGCATTCCAGTTCAGCATCCTTCTCAATCCCTCAATGCCTTGCCCTGAGAGATTCCACTCGAATTGATAGATACACCAAGAAAGTTAGGTGTGTTCATCATCTATGTATTGTAAACGCAATGAGTGTAAAATTATCTTCAAATATTTTGGCAAAGAGTTCAGATGTGTTATATGTATAACATTTATAACGAGATTTATTTCAGTTCAGTCAGACATAACAATAATTGACACTATCCCACGTTTACTTCTTATAATCAACCTTAAGATAAAGCTGCATTCTCCTTTTAATAATATGTAACAGTCAACCGAACACAACTTTTAAATGCCTTTATCGGGAGGTGAGGCATCTTAAAAATCATTTGCTTCAACTCAAAGTATCGTTTGTGCAAATAAGCCCCTTACATTAGTATATGACTTAAAATATGAAATAAACTTGATTTACTTTTAACAACTTGCAAAAATAAATATTTATATATATATTGGATATATATACAAATAGATGCGATGCGGCAGATTTGGCACCAGCAAACAAAGACATAAACTAATTTCGAATGCATCAATCACGAAATGTATATAAAATTCGTAGTCTACATTTTCATTTTTAAACATTAAATCGGCGTACTAATGAATTTAGTGTTAGGGAAGCTAGATAGTAACAAAAGTTTAAACCTCATAACAAAACAATGTAGAGTAGAACAAACTAAACTAGTACATAAAGCCCTAACTACTGATTGCGTTCCTAGATCTCACTCCTTCGATACAGCGATACTTCGCAAGAATTTTCCAACGACTGGAGAAACACGGCTGAAAATCAAAACCAAAACAAAAATGAAAATTAAAAGTGTTCAGGGCAAAAGCTTGATTCAATCGTTCACAATCCAATTCCTAATCAGGGCCACCAAGACAATTCCAACGTTTAGCCATCTCAGCTCTGAATGATTGACGTGTACTTACTCTGCGTATTCCGTGATAACAAACAAGTCCATCAAATTGCCTGATCCTAACATAATATCATCAATCTTTTTCTGCGCGACTTCACACTCAATCTGAAACTTTTGAACATCGTATGTAGCAATCGCTAAAGAGAGATTCTCTGTCAAGTCTTGAAAATCTTGAATGCAGATTCTACTCCCGCAATCAATCCTCCTTTCCTTTAGTACCCCATTAGCTCCGAATCGGTACTTCTTTCTTAGAGAAAATCTTGAATGCAGATTCTACTCCCGCAATCAATCCTCCTTTCCTTTAGTACCCCATTAGCTCCGAATCGGTACTTCTTTCTAAGATCCGGAGGTAGCAGTTTTACTTCAACATCAGGACTGAAATTCTCTTTTGGAATGAATTCGGCCTTCCAGAGGGAGACAACCTCGTCCTCCAACTTTGCATTAGCGAACATGATAAAGAACTGTTTGAGCAACGAAAGGACACTCAAGCTGAAAACTGCTTTGTCGTCAAGTGCAGAGTTCTCGTTGGGAGGGACGAGAGAAAAGTCATCGCAGAAAGAGATATCCATATTCTCAAAGTACAACGGCTTCACACTCAGCGACTGTAAATGCGCCATGGTCGGAATGATTTTCTTTTGCGCTAGGAAAAAGAGCATGAGCAACCCAGCAAATCTATTCTTCGTGTCTTCCTCCGGTGTGTCCAGCACCTTGTGAACGGAACTCCAGTAGCGAATAAGAGCCATGAGTGAAGGTAAGCGGGTGTCCAACGAACACACAAACTGAATCACTTTGGCCTCCTGGACTAGCAAATAGTTATCCAACCTGATGTTGCATCTGACTTGAGTTTCGCTATGGATGAATGAGATAACTGGAAGGTGATTGCGATATGCATTGAAGTTTGTGCGCCTCACTATTTGGCCAAAAAATTTGTGATTTTTGTCTTCCTGGATGAGGTTTAATAATTCGTCGAGGTTCTCCTTGGTCAGATCTGAGGGTTTGATGTTAGAACCTTCTATGGTTGGCGACGCCCCGCTTTTCCCTTTTTAAAGAAATAAGTCATATACATTCATGCACAAGCACACATTATCCATTTTAATTGAAATATGTACAATTTATTACCGTTGAGATCCACAAAAATGTTGACAGAGTCATCACTATTTCCAAATCCAATAAAATCGGCCCCATAAGGATTCAGCGAGCATCTTTTGAAGGTATCCGAAAGCATGAGATGAAGGTTGCGAACGATGGACACTCGAGTATTAAGAAAGTCGGGTGAAAGGAGCAAATGACTGAGCAAGATGTCCAATTGATTTTCAAGCGGCTTTCCAGACACAAGGGTTGAGAAATGTTGGACCATTTTCGCACTGAAAAAGTCGTGAGTTGTACTGGAAGATTTACTAGTTTCTGTTTTGCTTCCTGAAATTTCCCCCATAAACTCTATGTCGTCATCCTCATCATCATATGGCACTACTTGGGCGAGGCCTGCTGCATCAGTCTCTCCGGTAGCACCCTTTGACAACTCTCCCTCTCGGACAAAATTGTTGTAGGAACTCAAAGGCTTTAATATTCCTTTTGGTTGTATAGAAATTGAAGCCTCTTCCCGTCTCGGTGGGGGTGGATACGGTATAAGCTTCGGGGTTGGGAGCAATGGTGGCGGCTTCTGTTTATTTGCTGGGTTCGGTTGCGTTTGGTTGGCCACGGTTGGAGAATTTCTAATACAACTTTTGGGATGACGATTATTCCCACTTGATGCTGTTGACTGACTGGGTGAGTAAGATTGCTGGTTACGAGGATTCGGTGGACGCGAGGCATTGGCATTATTCAGCCTTGTTAGAAACGATCCGTTCCAATCAAAACCTTTTTTCTTCTTGGCTAGTGAAACGAAAAGTTACAAAGACGTCAACTATTATTACACTACACATCATGGAAACGTGATAAAATAAATAGAATAGTGTCCCGTCGACAGAATATAACTCGCTGTTTGCAAATAAATTAAATATTACATAGAAATTATATTGATCGGTACCTGGGAAGAGAGATTTTATATAATTATCATCGTCATCGTCTTCATACATCCAACTTGGTAGCTCTTGCTCCGAAACTTTTTTATCATAAGGCTGAAGGCGCTCCTTTCCATAAAGTGGATTCGGAAGTAGGCAAGTCGAGGAACCAGCGTCATTAGCTCGTTTAAATGATTGAGATGGAGCCTTTGGCGTATTGCCAAAATTATTGTTTTTCATCCGATTAGGCTGCCTGCCATTAAACGGACCAGGCGAGACTGTAAAGTAAATAAAATAAGAAAAGGTCTTTAACGCTACGAAATAGCAGATGAAAATAAAATGCCGCATAGTTTAAAAGCTTTTTTTGAAAGGATGGGAAGACCAATTCAATTATTAAATCGCTTACACGTGTCATTATTAGGGGTAGGTGGGCGGTTGCTCGAGCCGAATGCGATATCCATAAGCTTTGATGCAATACCCATTCCAGCTTGGGGATTTCTCTGTATACGAGAAATAGCGTTCGTCTTCGATCCAGGAAACGAAAATGGAGGTTGTTCGTCGTTAGTGAAAACAGCTAAATTGTTCATCTGCGCATCTGCAATAAGATAAAAAAGAAATGTATTATTGTCCATTGTCCAGAAAATCTCATCATCATCGCTGTCAGTGTTATTGATGATAAATAAATATATTACCCTCAACTCCTAACGACAAGAGACCGGATGGTGTATTCGCTGTAGTAGTAGTGTGAACACTGGTATCGGTATTCGCACTCGACAGTCCTTCCATAAATTCCTGGCGTTCTTCACGCACATTATGGTTCGGAAATTGAAACTCAATGTTACCAGGGGGTGGTTGCCGGACTAAATTATCAAGAGTCATGGATTCCAAATGACTAGGACCTGGGGCGGGCGGCCATGGGTTGGTCGATATAGACATTAACGAGGGTAGCTGTACAGGTACAGGTGGCTGTACAGGTACAGGTGGCGTAAACATTTGACTTCCAAACTGTTGGTTTACTGGCTTAGGAACTGGAGGAGGTGAATGATAAATAAATATATTACCCTCAACTCCTAACGACAAGAGACCTGATGGTGTATTCGCTGTAGTAGTGTGAACACTGGTATCGGTATTCGCACTCGACAGTCCTTCCATAAATTCCTGGCGTTCTTCACGCACATTAGGGTTCGGAAATTGAAACTCAATGTTACCAGGGGGTGGTTGACGGACTAAATTATCAAGAGTCATGGATTCAAAATGACTAGGACCTGGGGCGGGCGGCCATGGGCTGGTCGATATAGACATTAACGAGGGTGGCTGTACAGGTACAGGTGGCGTAAACATTTGACTTCCAAACTGTTGGTTTGCTGGCTTAGGAACTGGAGGAGGTGGCGGTGCAGTACTGTATCCTTCAAAGCCCACGGGTTCGAATCCATTACCCGATGGGGGAGGAAATGCTACATCTATTGGAATCGGTGGAAAGGGGCAAGGGTTATCATAGCCTTGGTTTTCATGAATAAAATCGAACGGGTTTCCAGAAGGGAATGGAGATTTTGGCTTGTTGTTGCTGACTTCATACGGAAGCGCTCTGCTCTGATGTGCCCGAGGATCTCGTAAAATGGGCCCCCCTTCATCCCTTCTCCTGTTATTAAATTGGTGTTGCTCCCACATTTTAAGTTTCAAACCGATTGACAAGCACGAATTTAAAATTTTAATTGACTTTGTCTGGGTATACGATGACGCATTCGGTCCTGGTCTTTTCCTTCATTGAAAGTAAAATGTCAAAATATGCCACTCCTATCACGTCTCAAACGAGTAATTTTTCATAAATCCTGGCAATTTCACTACTGTTCCTCCTCGTAATTATTTTGAAATCAGTGTTTTCCAGTAACTTATTAGTGTACACCAACCTGTAAAAGAGGTAAACAAGTTTTTTCATCAGCAAGGATATTTTGATAGAGGAAACTTTCGCGCGTGGATAGCCAGCATCCCATTCTACTTTATGCTTATGTTTCATCCCTACAATTTGCTCTTCAAACGTTCAATTCCGCATTCTCCTCTATGAAAATGACATTCATTCAAAATCATTCCTAATTAATTAATTTATGCGACTTCTGCCACTTATGGCTAAGTAAATAATTTAACTTTCGATTGCAGTATTGAAATGACAGCCTAAAAATAAAAAGTGCATGCAAAAAAACTTTCCAATTATAATTTGAAAGACTTCGTGCTGTTCGTACGAAATGAGACTTATATTTGAGTCAAGGATAAAACATTTTGGGGAATATATTTCTATGATCCGATTTTTGCTAATTTTGTTTGATTTTATAAATCTTTAATTTCTACTTGCAGGAATTAAAATACATAGGTATAAACTATATAGGCATTTATTAATTAATCATAATTTTTAGCACGTGGGGACTTCTTCTCGGCTCTCTTCTATTCTTCATCCTTTTAATCAATTGATTTTAGTGGACTGGGGAAATACTTAAAGCTATTGTGATTAAAATTTAAGGGACAATTGAATGCTTGCGCTTAAATATTTTCTCTAAATCGATCCCATGTAAAGAAATAATTGATGCAGTCACCCACGTATTGTCTCACATTAATTAGCTCGAGCGTGCTCCGTGGTACAAAGGAAGGAGTGTGAAACTAAAGAATAAAGCGCACTTTTATTACGCAATCATAAATTGTATTTTCTACTTGTAAGCACACAGTTCAATAACGTTAATTCTCATTCCAATAAATCTTTGAAAAAATTCCTACGTTCTGAGGATGCTAACTTTGGGAAATGGAGTAAAATGCCTTGAAACCAAGTTCATTGAGAAATTAGTAACCTTTGAATGAAGATGGGAAACAATGGATCAGACCAAAGCATTTTACATTTTAGCAGCTTTTGCAATTTCTTTTAAACGCACATAATTCCACACTTACTGTACATATACATTTTATTTGCGGTAAAATGTTTTGATCAAACAATCACAAGAACGGCATACCTGGTCTCTTTCTGCATTTTTTTGCAATCGGAATACGATCTTACAATTTGCTTACATAGTTTCAAAACTAACGACAAAGACGGTAGAAAATGTGCAAAATTGTTTTTCATACATCATTCATGTAAACCTTTACATGTTGGATATAAAAAAGATGAACAATAATTTGTAGCAACACGTGAAATGATAGTGGCCACTGAGTGATTAAATTGGATTAGGTAATATGTGTTTGTAAAAACAAATGTAATATTTTATGTGCTGGTTAAAAATTAAAAGTAATACACATTATGGGTGAAGCATGCTAAAGTTAATCGAGATTATTTACCTGCGTTAATTTCGAGTAAAATCAAATCCAATCAAAAACACCAAATTCCAAAATTAGCATAAAATTGTAACATTAAATTGCCTGCAAACATGATATGATATGATTACCTATGTAGTAATAATGCGACAAAGAAATACGAACAATAACTTCATTACAATTATGATTGATAATGTATGAAGCACATAAATTGTAATTGTAAGTCGGAAATTGGGACTTTTTGTCTGATTCACCCATGCATGTACAATGAATGCATCGTATTCACATTTTTACAAAAATATGCACGCTTTACAAGCGATAAATGCGGATTAGCCGGCAAACTTATTATTATTGAATTGAGTTTCCGCTCTGGTCACTAATTAGATTTACATACTCAATTTAACTCACAAAATGTTGTGAGTTACAACAAAGAATCAATTGCCGAAATTAAGTCGAGACAAACAATGAATACGTTGCATTTTATTTACTTGAATCTAAAAAATTGAAAGTGACATTAGCTTTATCATATAGCAATCCTACAAAAGTAATCATAAGAAAAAATGAACAAATCAAACCACTATAAAATTATTTAGCAAAATAACAATTTACAGATTAGCCAGTGTCACTAATTTTATACCAAGCCAAGATCTGTACACGCCTGCATTCCTCGATATAAGGATCTAAGGATATTTTGATCGTTTTTATCGGCTTTTGGCAAACATTCCGGTGAAATGAATCCTTTGATGCTAATCTGTAGTGAAATGGGAAATGGAGGAACTATGAATTAGAATATTAAAATGAGCCACATGCCATTTTATCTTGTATCTTTATTAGGTGACCACCCTCTTTAATTTTGAACTAAGTAATCTTTACACTTATCAAAATAAATTCAATTCCTGATTGATTATTAATCTTTGATTTCTCGCGAGTTTTAGGGAAGTTATAATAATAATATGCGTTATGCTTGATAGTAAGGAAAAGATCCTAAAGTCAAAAGTGCTTATCATGTTACTTTTTTCGCGTATGCATCTATCGGTTCCTATTTTTTATTCTTTTACACCTTAGCCCATATTCCAAAGCCATATAAAGTTCATTTCGACATTTTTAATACAGCTTCCTGAGCGGAGCTTACATAAGTTTATTTATGCGTTTAAAACAGGGAAAAATTGATGCAGTATTGCAAAAGCACGTTTTACGCACTTTATCTTGCCAATTACATACCTACATAGAACGATTCTGGTTCTACCTATTAACACACTAAATAAAAAATTAGGGAGTTGGGCTTGGTTTGGTGCAAGTGCATACAGACAGCACGTGAACATAAAAGCACTACTTAATTGCACCCATTTAGCCAAACTTGATGGACAGCGTAGATAAGTTTTGCATGCATTTCTCAATATTAAATTGGAATCGGAAGGAACTTGATAAATCAATAAAAAAAGTTCATAGTTCTTGGCTTGCTTGATGCAATACAGAACAACCGGTTATATAATTGTTGCTGTTTGTAATTTACACTGACTACTGACCTACCAAAAAAATGGTCATTTGTGGTCTGTAATTTTTTAATTGGGATTTACGCACTACGTACATTAGTCCTACCAGCCTCATTTAAGCTAATCTCAAATTTGTATATTTGTAATTAGATTACAATCTTTAAAAATCTTGATAATGTGGGGCTGATGCAGCCACAATAATTATACGTAGAATAGTTTTTCATTTTGAAACAAGTCAAAAGTGCAAGAGTGTAGAAAGATACATGTATTTTGATTCTTATCTCCTCCTCTTCCCCAAAAAACACCCAAGAATGGTACCTACAAATACGAGACGAAACTTTGGAACTCAAATGTAGGTCAGCGTTAAACAATTTTACAATTTTTGTGGTATCAAATCAACATCGACACATGCTGCATAGCTAGATATTCACACAAATCTCGTTCTTTTTCTCAATGTATATTACATAACTAATTTAACGTCTTTTTTTGGTGTTGAATATGTGCACATCAAAATGTATGTGCTGTCAAATTCGCCAAAGTATTTTTTCCAATGTCCCTCATTTAAAAAAATGTAGTGCTCGCAAAAAGCAAGATCTGCAACTACTGCAACGGTAGCCCCTCTGTCTTGCCCCAGTCTCAAAAAATTTTGTTCGCTGATTTATAAATACCTTTCAACGCTTCTTGAGTTCTGAAGGGGGATAATATTATGACTGCATTTTTTGAGACAAAGGAGAAGGAAGGAAGTTAAATACAATTTTTTCGAATCATATTCCCTTTAATAGTTTAGAAATGTAATATTTGAACGAAGGAATCGTGTGCTCACTCTACCTTATCGAATGAGTATCATTGCGTAAACGCAAAAAAAGAGTCTCCCATCCTATGTAATTCTCAGCTTGCGTAAATAATATTGTGTTTTTAAAATATGGCTAAATACCCATTGAAAAACAAGAATGATGATTGTGGAGCACATGCCACACTCAAATCGTCAACAAATACCGGTATTAAAAACCTACCATTCAAATATATAGGGTATTATTGTGACGATAATGCTATCCTCACGAAAAAAACCAATTGTGAGGGGAAGGCGTGACTTACGCACTTAAAACTTAAAGACTTTTAGACAAACAAATAAATGATTTCCTGGATTTTAAAAATGTGTCTTTGTGCAGATACATACATATGTATGAGCATAGTGCGTATTTACCAAAACTTAAATATTATTACCTACTTATTTTCAGCAAGATTTTTTTTTTCATTTAGTCCCCTGATAATCTGGCCACCAAAGTATGCTCAAAAATAGGATAAGTCGAGTAAATATGGCTTTGTTCAGGGAACTAAGCTTCAGTGTATTCATAACCGTTCCCCTTCTTCAAATCTTTAAAAAAGGAGTCTTATGTAACAATAAAAACATCAATGTAGTATTGCACTCTTTAATGATGAACTATTATAACATGAGTTATGTGAGCCATTACATGCATTTAGAGGGGTGATAAAATTGGAAGGAGGGAAATGACTGGTGGTGGTGTAGTAGGCAATAGCACTCTTTAATGATGAACTATTATAACATGAGTTATGTGAGCCATTACATGCATTTAGAGGGGTGATAAAATTGGAAGGAGGGAAATGACTGGTGGTGGTGTAGTAGGTAATGATGAATGGAAGTAAACTGTAGGTGCCTTACGCTTATCAGCGTACAATGCAGTGACGGAGCCTTTGTTGTTTGGTGAAGTGCAGTACAGACGCTTAAAACCCATGTAATACATTCGGCGAGCAATGTTATGCGGTAGCTCGGTAGCTGTGTATATATTAAAGCGCATTGTTTCACAGAATTGTAGAAAAACCTCTGATCTCCGTGCTGATTTTGCATTGGAAAAAATGAGATCTCTCACAATATAATTAAATGTAGAGTTGAGTTTCATGATTTGTACTTGGACTGAATGAACTTAGACATATGAAACTTGCAAAAAATACAACAATGAAGGGTCCCTCTGAGACTATTCAGATCTTAACTGTGGTTTATTTGAGTGTAGCCCCTAATGTAAACTTTGTTTACAGTGATTCCGAGTAATGTCCACTTTCACTGATTCCCAAACGCAAATTGTTGGACTGATACATGCTGCTGTTCAGATGATCAGTTGATCAGTGCAGAGCTTAGAGGAATCATGTCGACGCTGGGATTTACCCTTCTTCTCCTGTTCAACTTTGCATTCTTCCATGCACCAGGTCTGCCTCACATGAATTTTTTCAAACGAAACTTGGTTGCTGCATTTCTGTGTGCACAAAAATTTGGCCACGTTTTTTTTTAAATTAGTAAAGTGAAACTTACACTACTTTTTAAAAGAAATTGGCACAGAAGAAGAATCTAATTTCTCTTTCATTTTGTAAAGCGCTGGGAGATGGGCCAACATGTTCTCAAATGGGCAGTGGGCCGGACGACATGATCATGGAGAGTCCGAGTGGACTCATGTCCATGAACCCGAAGTACATGTGGGATAAACGTGGAGGTGTTGTGCGTGTTCCGGTTGTTCTCGATCATGCGTACAGTAAGAGCGCCTTAGAAAAATATATTTAATACGTGTGTGTGGCTTTCAAGCTAATCTTGTTGTGGGAAAAGAAAAATTAAATTACTTAATATATTTTCTCCTCAATTAGGCTATCGAGAACGCGGCATAATTTTTGGTGGTTTGCAAGAAATCGCCTCCAAGACCTGTGTCAAGTTTGCTGTTCACAAAGAGCCACATTTCCTTCGGGGTCATGATTACGTCTACATATCGAAAACCAAAAGCAAAGGCTGCTGGTCCTACGTCGGCCGAGTGGGCAATGGCAAACAGGTAAGAAAAAAGTATTTGCTCTTTTCTTGACAAAAAATGCAATTTAAACCATTGTTTAATACATAAGTGCTTACATGCATTCACAAATGACATTCACCATTCACGGTTAACTGTGCACTTTAAATGCATACAGGTGCATATAAAGAATTAAACGTGATTTGCCCTACTGATTGCAACTCCACCGGTTCGTGGTGGTGGCGATTGAATGAATGTGATAGAAAAAAATGTTTATTCATTTTTTACACATGACTGCTCTGATTTTTCTTTATGGAAGAATGACTATTTAAAAAAATACAATTACTATGTAGTAAGCTGAATGAGCATTTGGGGAAGGAAGAAATGAATGCGATGCTGATTGATTACATCAGCATGATTAATCAACAATGGCAAAAAAATCAGTAAATGACAAATGTTTTATTGGATAGCGTCGTGTATTTCTAGTCTTAAATCTGTTTTATGCAGATTATTGCGATAAATTGATATACCGCTGCATAGATTAACCTTCACTTTCATTCCTAAAGATAAACAGAACAAGACTAAAAAATCTAAATAGGTCTGGAAGTTTATATATGATGTTTCATCGCAATAATGTCCTCACATCAAACTCAGTCACAGATGAAAAAAAAACATTTTTTTCGTGCTTATCCGGAAAGGCATCTGTGTACAGCGGTCATCATTGAGCAAATTTTATGAGATGTATGAACTCAATAAACTGGAAATCCTTTTGTTTCGCAGGACTTGAGTCTTCCCATTGGATGCATCAATCATCGCACTGTCGTGCACGAGGTAATGGCGATAATGGATATTACACAATACATGATGGTTTACGTAATAATTAGAAGATTGAAAAAGTTGGTTTCAACAAAATGATTTAAAACTTGAAGATTTATTATTTTTATCTGCCCCCAAATGTTTAGGTTATGCACAGCCTGGGCTTTTCTCACGAGCATGTCAGATTTGACCGAGATAATTACGTCGAGATCGTCTGGGGGAACATTCAAAGAGGTTTGTCAAAACTCTTCAATCTTCTTAACCAACTTACAATTCGTCCTTCTTTTCGTCACAATGAGCAAAACCTCATCAAACTCCTCAAAATACAATCTAGTTCGAGCCAACCTATATCATGCATGACAATGAAATCTAGAAAGACATAATTGATAAAAATTGCCGCATTATTACAAAAGCTTTCAAACCCTTTGTAAAAGTTTATGAGAGCAAATTATTTTCTTATTGTCTTATGATGACAATAGTGAAAAAAGAGTCTCTCCAACTAGTTGCAACTCTATTTTTGCTCTGATTACAATTGCATATATACCAACTTATTTGTACTATTTGTTCCCAGGTCGTGAGAGGAATTTCGAAAAGAAGCATGGCCGAGCCGACCCTTTCGGTCCTTACGATTATGATAGTATTATGCATTACGAAGCGGAACGCATTCTCTACAAATGGACATGACACGATTCGACCGCTGGTTAGTCTTAAGCCATTCAGTGATAAATATAATAAAAAAAACAGAGTGAAAAAAATAGATTAGAGTTGTTGATTAGAGTTTGAATGTCATTTCTACTTTTCCTTTTCACAGAGAGGTCAAAGTCACATCGGAAAAGGCAGGCATATGTCTCATTGGGACGTTGTCAAAATTAACAAAATGTACAAGTGCGGAGGTGGTGGTGGGGGAATCGGATACAGCAATCCATTCTTTGGATTTGGTGGTGGCTCGAGTGGTCACCCAGGAGGAAACAGCATAGATGAAATATCCTTTGACGACAATAGTGCTGTCAACGAGGATGACTCAGAAAATGATGTGTTCAGTGACCCGTCCTTCCAAGGTCTACCTGGATTCGGGGGTCCAAGAGGATCTCCCCGAGGGCCTAGGGGGCATCCTCCTCGCGGCCCACCTCCAAGGGGCATATTTCACAGACCACCTCTCGGCCTTCCNGCATCCTCCTCGCGGCCCACCTCCAAGGGGCATATTTCACAGACCACCTCTCGGCCTTCCCCCTCCGGGTCCTAGAGGAGCCCCACCGCTTCTTGAAGGGCCATCTCCACTCTCAGGACCTGACTACGACGATTCTCCCAGAGGTGTTCCAATAAAGACACCATCGTCCGGTCCAGCTCACTCCTCCTTCCCCGACAACCCTTTTGCAACAATACCGGACAATCCGTTTTCTCCGAGATTGGGCCTTCCAAGTAATGGGGTGAATGAGAACTCACCAGTCACCACGGGCGCAGCAGAGTATTACGATACGAATCAGCAGGATACAAACAAGGACTACTATAATTATTAAAAATTGTGCATGCATAATTTTTTTTCCTGTTGCAGTCCACTGTGATTTTTTATAGCGATACTAATTAACGACTTGCGAAAGATATTAATTGTTTTATATTTTTCCTACCAATAATGATAATTCATGGGAGAACTCATTGTTCTACGGAGAAGTTAGTTTCGAGGGAATGAGTGATATGATATGTAATACGAATGTATATGTATATCAGCATGAATGAGTAAGAGATTCAGTGAGCGTGCACTTTACCCCACTGTAGATAAATACAGTTGTTGAGGTGCAGAGTTAGTACGTGAGCGAATGCACATTAAACTGTGAGATCCTACCAATAATGATAATTCATGGGAGAACTCATTGTTCTACGGAGAAGTTAGTTTCGAGGGAATGAGTGATATGATATATAATACGAATGTATATGTACATATATCAGCATGAATGAGTAAGAGATTCAGTGAGCGTGCACTTTACCCCACTGCAGATAAATACAGTTGTTGAGGTGCAGAGTTAGTACGTGAGCGAATGCACATTAAACTGTGAGCTTGGAATAATAAGTAGGTAATTATATGATCAAGAGTTTTCTGTACATTTTTTGTTCCTTTAAGGTCTGAGGTCGCTCATGGTAGGGAATGGTATTCAATGATAACAACACTTCGAAAAAATTTATTATCCCAGCCAAAAAAAGTCCACTGTAAAAGGGGAAGTTACTTAAGGAGATTTTTTGTACAAAAAAAGGAATTTAATAAGAGAGCAATGATACTGCAAAATGCACTATTTTGTATCAAATTGAATTGATATATTTTTGTACAAAAATGTGTCTGCAGGTAAGACGCCAAAAAATATTAGAAAAGTTGAGATTGTCTCTCAAAGCTTGTGCTCGTGTTTTATGAACGGTTCTTGTTCATTCAGCTCAAGCTTTTTTGTATTTGCCCTGTAAGGGACAATTTAAATGGTATTTAACAACATCCTCAGGACGGTTTGAAATCATTTAAACAAAATAATGCAAAGATTTAAGATTGATTAAGACAATTGCCCATTTTGTTGCTTTGTTTATAAAATAATAATATATTTTAATAAGGGACGCGAGCATCATTTTTTTATGTTAACTTACATGCCTAATGTTGTTTAAGAGAAAATAAAAAATGAACCATGTGTAAAGATATATTTTAAGTTCTGTACCATTTAAGGATTGCTTAAAATATCACTTTAAATTATTTTACTGGGAGAAAAGTGCATATTTCAATACACACTATAGCTTGTTGGAAAATGTGTGGGAAGCCAGTAATGGGAAGAATGTAAAACGTTTACGTTTTGGGAAGATGGCGTGACATTTTCTCGTGGCATCATAACCGACTTCAATGTGACATATTAATGAAAAGTCTTTTTGCATTTAGAACTACGTCCTATAATCATCGGAATTGGAAGGCAGGTGAAATGATGATATTAGAGCATTTTGCATATGTGTATCTGACATGTGATATTTTCGTAATGATAAAATCCTTTTCGTGGAAATAGGCACGTTGTTCACTCTAAACAATTAGCTTCTTTGATTAGAATTTTAGGTCATTAAAAATAAGTAGGAAAAGTGAAGAGGAATTCGTTGCAAAGTATTAAGAGGCTTTTACGCTGTGTAAGTAGTCGTGGGAGGGGATTAAAACTTCCTCCAAAAGGTTTGGACACATTTTAATTTGTCGGAATACACGTGAACAATTTACATAGATAACGTTTTTATTTTCCATTAGAGGCCATCAACCTATCACAAGTAGTTATAAAACTCAGAAATAAACGATCCCAAATCGTTATTCATTAATCGTTCGTTTATTTTAATAATCTCATTATAAACGATAAAATATTGACACGGTTCTTTTAGTTATATTCTACAAAAACGTGCAAGCAGTTAGAAAACAAAAAGGAATGTCTATAAAAATTAAAAATTCAGTTTACTTGATGCTGGTATAATTTGG
>JAHZMY010000052.1:0-11188 GCA_027743915.1 Seira sanloemensis
GTTTTCATCATAATCATACCAATTTACCCGGAATACATTATGGTCAACGCCATTATTGTACCTCAAAAAATCCAGAAACGCGCCAGCCATAAAGGAATAGTCATATTTAAAGTTTTCCATGCGTGAAAGTACTTTCATGTCTCAAATTATGATCCACAAAATCAACAAAAAAAAATTGGCAAAGATCTGGGACAATTCCGTAGATTTATGAGATCTTTCTGAGATTACACCTTGAATAGCCAGTGGTAATATGTCATTTAGCCTTAGCCAGCGTCCTATATTCTTATTCGGCATTTTTCTGTTATAAAAATGATCCCTTTTGTTGCCCATTAAAGATTGTGCATAATTTAATTTGCCTTACGTCTTCGTTTCATTTGGGATCATGATTCATCATTCATCATGCATCCCCAAATTGTTAAACATAACTCACCGTCATAATGATTTTACTTACGTATTTACCACAGCTTATTTTGCGCAATATCCGGTATCTCACTTTTGGAATTATCCATAGCCTTGGTACTATCTGCGCATATGCCATTCAAGTCATTAAAAATGACGAACTCAACTTGGCGGAATTAAACCTTCTCGTATTTTCTCTGATCTTTGAAGAAGTAAAACTTCGTCATGAGCATATCGGAAAACCTAGTGCTCATCAGATGTGCAAAGTTCATCATAATATAACATTATTACCATAATAGATACGGACATAAGCACACGTAAAAATATGAAGAAATAATTCAATAAAATTCCTTGACACAATACAAGTCTCGCAGCCTCAACTTGAGTGTGGAGAAAAAGCACAATTAAAAAATTGGTTGTGTCATTTGACTTGAATCTAGATGCTGCTGAGACGCTGAGAGGAGAGGAGTGCATGTGCAAATCAGGCATATTTTTATTTTCTTTGTTAGACAAAAGCTTTGCATTATTTTGAGACCATTTTATTAATAGACAAAAGTTGTGGAAGAAATCATGGAGCATGACGAGAAAAATTGGAGTCCCTCGTCAAGACTAGCAAGAAGAGGAAGAAGGAATTTGTAATTTTACAACTGTTATGTTACTGCATACAAAGTTCTCTTGGCATTTACACATGAGTTGGCACAAGCGAATGTACTCTCTCATCCTTAGTACTGACTTTGAATGAGATTTTTTACTTGGAGTATGACCTGCTCGACAAAATTGTGATGATATACCAAAGTACATTATAGTTACTCAATTCTATCTGCTTCTAGTTAACACTTTTAGAAATTAGAGCAAGCACCAATTATTCAAGATCTGTATTCTTAGCCTCACCAATCGTGAAGGATAAGCTTGCCTCATAAAGTGGAAATTGCTATATAAATAATTATTATCTCTTTGGTGGCATTACTCTTGAGACTAATTGAACTTCAGAAACCGTATTGGCAATTAAACTTGACTCTACGTGAATCAGGATTGCTTAGACTTGAAGTTACTTCGACTAAAAGCTCAAATTACGTTAGCTCTGTATTTGTTGATGTAAGAAGCGATGTAATGGGGGATTTTTTAGATAGTCGCGTCATCATTAAATAGGCAATATTACGCGATGACTAAATGCAATAGGACATGGGCCACTGAGAACTTCTAGCAACTTCATATTGCTCACTTAAAGATATCAGTTGCTTAAGAAATTTACAGGTGGCTGGCAGTAAAGCTCATGTTCCACCACCTTTTGTTGGCATTCAATCGATTATATAATCGTCATTGTTGTAATACTAAGAAAGTGGTCTAAACATGAACATGTTGCAAGCTACTCCTAGAATACGACAACAACGTGTTTCCACACAAACCTTTCTTCACTTATCTCCGAAATTCAAATTGTGTGTAGCAACCACGCAGAATGTCCCCGGAGAAGGCTAAGTCGCTACCAACAAAGTTTAAATTTTCAAGATAAGCACCTGTCAAAAGTTGTGTGAATCCGCATATAAAGAGCTCATTAAAATTCTATAATTTTTGCGTGTTCCTTTGTGTGACTCTGGCCATGATTTAATGTTGCATTGATGCTGCTCCTTCTTTCTAAAGACCATGGTCAGGTTATGCTAAGCTGCCCATATCTCCGTGCTCACGTTAAATATGTCATAGTTGTAAGAACAAGAGGAACTTTACAATAGACTTTTCTTTTAACGTCGTGTTGCCTAAATTGAGTAAAAAGAATAAACATGGCTTCATGGCTGTTTCACAAGATGACATCAATAGCTTTTTTGTTCCTTTTTATCCTTTCCCTGCTCATCTTCCTACCTTCCATACAAAAGAATGTATGCAGCCGTTAAGCACGAATCGACGCATTCACGGTAATGAGAGAGAGAGAGAGAGAGAGACAAAGAACAGGATTACGTTGAGAAAATGTGACATGATATAAATATCAAAGTTGTAGAATAAAGTAATTTCTAGAATACTTTTTTGTGTAAGTTCTTTGTTTTAGAAACAATGCGGTGCGTTATTAGCAAAATCCATGATAGGTCACATTTTGATCGTAGACTTCAAAAGTTTATACTATTGTCAGTCTGTCAACGCATCCCTATATATTTTCTCTGAAAGTTGCCCTCCTGCCTCCTGGCATTTACTAAATGTCTTGACTGTCTCATGTTTTTCTTAAAACTTAATTACTATTTTTTCACATTGCTCGAACTATTTGCTTTTGTAACAAAAGTTTTGTTTATTGAGTGAAAATTTAAGCATAGATCTAATCTACATAGTTTTGAAACAGAGCTCTTGAACAAGATTAAATCTAATTAATTTTTATTATAAACAAAATTAATCAATGGCATATACATACATGGCGCAGAAAGAGTTGGACTTACTTCACTTTGGTATCAGCAAAGTCTGAGCAAAGCCTCCTTCTGACATGTAAAATTACTAGCAATCTTTCTCGGGGAAATCTTAGTGATGGAATAGCACTAGTCACTTTCAAATCAATTTCTTTAAATCTATTTACATATACTTTTATGTACTTCATTTTCTCGAGATAAATTTGTTCGTTTTGTTTTTTTACCAGTTTTTGATGGTTTGTCCCACCTAAGCATTTTTCCCTCCTGGTTTTTCTTATAGTGGGTATTAAATAGATAGATTGTAGGTTTTTCTAGCCACAAATAGAAACACATCTACTTTATCAATTTTTATTATCTGATGGTTAAATGATTGCTTATTCTAGTGCTTGATTCGAATATTTTTCCTCGCAATAATAAAGGAATGTAGTAAACGTTAGCAATTCATCAATATACAGAATGGGGCAGGAATTGAGCATACATTTTGACCAAGTGCAAAGCCATGTGGTAGTATCCTTACTTGCAGCAGAGATCTTTCGTGCTCTCTGCCTCCATTCATTCATATGTAAATTACGTAGCACCTTTCCTTTGCACACTCGCCCACCTCACTTGGGCTCACACTCGTAATAAAAAAGAATGCTATTGCGTTGGTCATTTAATTTCAAGATCAAGGGTTACTCATGCCTTTGCGCAATATCGACAAAAATTGCAGCATTTTATACGAAAGTATTCACTCTCTTTTATGTATGTACTCATCTCTGCTTACATATATTTTACTAAAATGCATTGCTGTAGTGGACTCATTCGGAGAGGAACTTTGATTTTCACAGAAAAATCATCGATTTTTACCAAACCCTTCAGCCGCTACAATGTACATATGCAGCATAAGCAGTGTGGTGCTTTGAAGGTAATCACAAATAAATATGCCAATCCTACCCTTCGTTTTCAAAAAGTTGCATGGTCTGGTCGTCTCGGGAGGAGTACTTGTTCTCGAGAAAAATATGATACATACCTATATGCGAATTGTATTATAATCTGAATCTGGGATTAAGACAAGTGAAAACAGAAATTTAGACGATGGGCTGTGCTTCAAAGTCAAAGGTGAAACCATACATATGTGTGTACATATGAAACTTTTCAGGGATAAAAGCCTTTTTATGTGGCTTTGTTCAAATGACGTGGCTAAAGCAAAGATGTCTGTGTATAGTATAACTGTTGCAAGATTTTCAATTTTTACATCTTCTTAAATATAAATGTGTAATGTTTGGCATGACCGAAGCCAAGTTAATGATAAAAAAATTTACTTTTTCTGTGTCTAACTAAAACGTGCTTTCAAATGACGAAAGGTTGCATGTACTATACATTATTTGGTATTAGAAGCAGAGCTTTCTTTTTCGAAAAAATTCTGATCTCATAACACTGCAAAGTTTTCAATGCTGAATTTTGAATTGCATTAAAGCAATATTATTTTGAAGCACGTACGGGTGCATTAAACGTGATAGGGCTGAATGATAAGACGAAGGTAATACGTGGTGGGTACTTGCACGAGCCTTTTTACAGGCAAAGTAAGTCAATGCAGCACAGAAATCTGCAGCTTCTTGTTTAGTGGCATATTCTACCAAAAAAAAATCATAAATTTAGATGAATCCTAACTGAATTTCAGCTTCAGTTTTTAAAAGGCCATGGTCTATGGTCATCCTCGTTTTTTTTGAAAACGAATGCAATATATGATATTGTTGAGGATGATATTAAATGCGGTGGCCTATGCATGTTTGGCCTATGTTTGATACAGTTGGCCAGAGGAGGTTCATATCCTACTCACCTTTTGCAAGTTTGCATTGTTTTCTTCACTTATTATTGTTAATTTCGTTTGCTTTGGTTTTGCTTTGGTAAGTATTCATCATCATATCATGATCATATCAAATGAGCATCAGAGAGACAACAAAATGCGCGTTCATTACGTGTGAGGAGAACTCCTTTTTAACCATTGCCGAGATTATCTTCCATTTATAATTATTAATACCCTTTTGTGCGCTACCAAAATTCACTCTTCCCCCAAAGTAAATAAGGTTGGCCAAACCGTCTTTAATCCCTCGTATCATGTACTTTGCCTACTAATCTATACAAAAAATACACACACATATACATTTTGCGAGTCGGTCGTTAATAGCTTAGTTATTTAGGTTATGCTCTATTGTGAGGGATGAGTCGGCCCAACAGGACTCTTTGACTCTGTAACCGACCACTCTAATAAAAAAATTGTACATCTGCATCTTTTTTTCTGGTGTAATACATACAAACCTGTGAGAGTGCTATTTTACTAACAATCACACAAAATTATCAACAAGAATACGAGGATTGCCATACTACGACGATATCAGTGCGCGATCAAGATGCCACGCAGGGCTCAACAAAGTTGAGAGAATGGGTGAAAACTGGCGACGTCAACGAGTGACCCTCCAGTAGTTGTAGGAATAGTTGTAATAAGTACCTAGATTTAGTAGTGCCGCTGTTGAACGTGCTCACTAATATCCCTTACGAGTCTAAGTTAGCCGTAATAATAATAAATAGTGGATAGTGAATAGTGGTGGTTGCATGTCATATCATGAGATCATGACAGTGATCAGACACAGAGGTGACTTTCAACGAAATCAGCATCGCCTCTCTCACACACACAAACGCACGTTACGTAGCCGCTGGTCGTTGTTACAGAAAACAATGCAAACTCTGATAATAAAAAAAGACTTGCATTGGGTGAGCATAACCCTGTAATCAGTGCACACTTGAACTTTGCAAAGTGACATAAGCCATCGTCAATGTCCACCGTGAAGGAGTTAAAAGGAAAGTGAATCTTCTCCAGATTCGCATTTAGTAATCGCTTGTCAACTGCGGAAGGAAATTAAAGGTGTGTGTGTGTGAGAGAGAGAAAGAAAGAGTGAGAAGTGTTCTGGAGGCGGGGAGAAGTGAAATTTCTATCTATTTTACCCCTCGATTCGCACACCTTTCAGAGGTGCTCAAGTGTATGTCGTTCTTAGAGGATTTGTACGCGGTTGGAAGTCGGGAACGTTCTTCTTGTCAAAATTCCTCATTCCCAACCGCAAAAATGAATCGGTTCGAGTTGCAAAATTTGACGGACAACATCGGCTACTCCGGATGGAAGTTTGATGATCCTCCCATTTTTGAGCCATTTCCTTGGGAAGTGATAGACAAAGAAGCATGGATAAACTATGCGATGGACACTTGGAAGCTGCCCATTTACTGTGGAATTGTGTACATACTCACAATCTTCTCCATTCAGAGCTATATGAAAGATAAGCCCGCGTTTGATCTGAAAGGCCCGCTCTTCTATTGGAATGCAGCCCTTGGAGTCTTTTCCATATTGGGGTTAATCAGATTTACTCCGTCCTTCCTAAACATCCTCTTCAGTCCAAACGGGTTTTACAGAAGTATCTGTGTCAGGTGAGATTTTCTTCTGCTGCAATTCTAAAAAAGAGAAGAAGCAGTTTTTTTTGTTGTGGTGAATATGTAGTACGATTATTGCGGATCGCATTTTAAGTTGTATTAAGAACAACCTCTTTTTCACCGTCCTCGTCTTCTTGAAAAAAAGACGATTTGAAAAATTATACTGAAGAAGATGTGCAAAGAATTTGATTCGTTTTTGAAGAAAAAGTGGAAATACAGGCATGCATCATCGTGATCACCATCGTCACCCTCAACTTCGCATAATCGTCGAAACGTCCTCATGCGCCGCATCAGAGATGCCAGGGAGAAGAAAGCATCATCACTGCAGCAGCAATGGTGGTGGTTGTGAATGAATGAGACTTATTGGGAGACCCCAATCATCCTCATCATAGACTGACTTACTGACTGACTTGAGACAAAAAAACCAGACTAGATAAATGAATAGTTGTGAAGATGAAGGGAACGGTGATGGTGATCATGATTGAGTTGAAGGAGGTGGCGAACCTTTGTTGCTCCCTCTTTGCGTGCCATCCGTCGACCCTGCAAAAACTACTGCAAGCAATTTTTCCTAGATGCTCTACAGCAAGTTTCATGCTACTTCAGCATAATAATGCCAATGGCTAGCGATTTAAAATTCGACAAAATGTGTAATCAGAGAGAAAAAGAAGACAAAAGAGTGATTGTAATAATAATGAGTAGAGAGCGTCATCATGTTCTCTATTAAAAGCTGCCCAAAAACTCTAAAGCTCTAGTTTCAGGATGAGTATTGCACATCATCGCACCTCTAGATTTCTAACATGTTTTGATAAGCAAAAATCTAAAAATTCTTTTTCAATTTTGTAGGGATGGAGCCAATGAACCTGCATCCTTTTGGTAAGCAAAATGCAGTTTTTTAATACTCATTATTGATCTTGAAGTAAGTACGTGCATGTTTTAACTTGGCCAGTGAGTAAATCAGCGGCAAGGAGAAGAAATCATTCATTATTACTTTTCTCTCATATAAAAATCACGAAAGGGCCTTAAACGATGTGGCCTTTGCTAGCCCATACATTCCATTGAAGGTGCATAAATACTAATCGTGTATGTATCTGAAAACTTTTATTTTTAAATATGATCATTGCACCTAAAGAATCTATACGCAACACTTATTTTCTAGCTCACTTCTCCCATTCCACCACAAACAAGTTAGATGTTGTTGTTTTTTTAAAAACTTTATTACAAACTCCCTTTTTGAAAAGGCAAAGGAGAGCAAGATTAGTGCATATATACACTTACTATGTGCTATACATCATTTCAGAATAAATATTGCATCTTTTTTGTACTTGTTTCAACAGCAGCGTGCCTACAGAGCGGTAAAAGAATTGTTAATGAATTGATATGGTAAAAATACAGGGTAATGCAATTTGCTGAGCCCTGTCTGCCCTTTGCCCAGGTTTGGCTTCGCTAGGTTTGTTGCGAAAAGCGCTATTAGAGTCCAAAATGATTCTATATCAAGAGCAGAGTATTTTTATATTGAGGATTGCAACAAGGCAAAAAATGAGGAGAGGTCTGTATCTTGATCTGAGGACTAGTCCGTACCCTTTCAATTGTTTTTGTAATTTTTGCAAAGATCGTTGGATGTTCTATGAAAGAGCTTGTATTTACGGATACTTTTTGCATGTCTACAGCACCTGCCATTTTCTCGCATCTCCATAGTTCCATAAAAGATAATTGTGCGTAGATGGATGGATGCAAAACAGGTTGGACGTGGTGTAGTATATCACCAACTTATCAAATGCGATGATGGAGGCAATATACTTTGCTTGAGTAGGCTCATGCGCAGGCATGCCAAAAAGAAATGTGTGGACATATCATCTTTGCAACTTTTGTGCACTTGAACTAAATAATTTATGTGCATAAAATAGCACTCAGCTATAATTTTATTACGAAAATCCGTGATTACTAATCATATCTTTACTAATCGTGCTCTCCCTTCATGAATCATAATGCTGTGGATGGAGTCATCACTCCAAACACACACACACTCATCACTCAGCAATAGAGTTAGAGCATGTTCTGGTCATCAATGAAAAAAGAAAGCTAGCACGTAGACAAAGGTGATGTGACGAAATGTGTGACACCAAAATGAAGAGTAGACGACGACCTGTATGCAAATTGCTCTTTTGAGTGACCTATTATTGATTGACACAATTTTGATTCCAGGACACTCCTATTCGTGCTTTCAAAATACGTATGCATGTGTGTAGAGTATCAGATAATGTGCTGTCAATCAAGTTATACATTCTAATAATGCTACAAATGATACGTATTTCAATGCCAAGGCCGTTCACAAAAAATATTCAGTAAAAATGCAGTAATTCTAATTACAGCTACTATGACTATATTTATGAAATACTATTACCATTTGGCCTGTCTACTGAATATTTCACTAAAAAAGAAATTGAACCACATTTCAAATTCAGTCAAAAAGTTCAAGCTGTTACTTCAAAAGGCTTGCTTCGATAGACATACCTTATCTATCATCGCAAGAACCTGAAATGGGTTAATCATGTTAGTTTTGCTGGATTCGCCTCAAAGAATTCATGACCTGCTGCTCATCCACACTTCGTTATCGCGCATAATACTAATAATTATTTCCAACACTTGTTCCAGGTATCATCACATGATAACATGTTGCGTCGCCTGGGTTTGTGCACCTTTTGTAGAGCCTGTCGCCCGGTGGTATATTGTTATGAATTACTCTGTACATTCAATCATGTATCCTTACTTTGCGCTTAAGGTAAGTTTGAGATTTGAGATGCCCCGAATCATTTTATGCATTTCCTTTTGGCCGTTTCTATTTTTGTTTTATTCGCTGGTTTGATGATGCAAACTGGAATAATAAACTTGAATGATAATAAACCAGTCGTGTATAAGGAACCCTGCTTTGTTGCTGTTCCGAAATATTACAGCATTGAATATTCAACAGGAATAGACTTATTTTAATTATATTTATTACCCCGGTTACCCAAAGAAGATCCAGGGGTAATAAATGGCACAATTAAAAAAAGTCTATTGCTGTTGTTGAAGATGGCGTTAAAATGATGGATGATGTAGCAAAAATAGTGTTTCTTTTTCATGGTTGTCTTTGTTCCATGGAATTTAGTTTTGATTAATGCACGAATAAAATATTTTTCTTCCTTGTAGGCCCGTGATGTAAACATCCCACGACAGATTTCCAACACGATTACGAGCATGCAATTATTACAGATGGTGGTCGGGCTTATTGTCAATTTGTACACGATGTTCCTGATAAGTAAGTAACTTTCACATGCATTATGATATCCTTAAATTCAAAGTGAAATGATCAAATCTTGAATTACAAGGCATGCACTCTTCGGTAAGTGCATGCTTTATAGAAGAGAGGAGAAATATACAGGATCGATGGGTTTATCGGAGAATAGCTTGACGCAATCTGTATCGCAATTTAAATAACGCAATTCAAAAAAACTTTGCCGATATTTGTGAAGGAAGAGCCTTAGAGATAGTTTTAGTGTACTCATTCACATGAAACTTATTCTAAGCTTGATTTACTTTCTTGCAGAAATGGGAGACACACAATGCTCAAGACATCCCGTCAGTATCAAAGTCTTCATTCTGGTGTACGGCTCGTTCACAGTCCTCTTTGGGAAGCTGTTCTACGAGGCATTCTTCCTTGGAAAGAGAAAGACTAAGAAAATTGACTAATAAACTAATAAAAAAGGTTTTAATCTCTTGTAATCGAGTACTGTACATCATAATACACTTGTATTAGATTGTGAATGCGACGTTGTTGCAATTTTTTATTTTTGCGTTGCAGATATTATTAACGTAAGTTATAGTACCTATGTATTTCGTCATTTTCTGTTAGGCTAAGATGCAATCTATATGCTTACCTCCGTTTACGCTGTTTTTGCTGCCAAATGAAACGGTAGCAAAATGCCATATTACAAAAAATATATTTTGGAAAGGAGTTTTGATTTAAAAACTAGTTTTTATGGGAGAAGAAAGGAGACAGTGAGACAAGCGTGTTGTGAAAATAATTCATTGAAACAGATGAGAATCTTCTGAGACTTTATATTACTATTAGTTACAGTTAGAGAAGGATGTCATGTGGGTATTGCATGTTGCGCTAGGGTAGTCGCAAGTGAGTCAATGTTCCAATTGTCCGTTTGTATGAGAGTAAATTTATTGCTTTGTATGAATGTTTTAAGGAGAAATGAATGGGAAATAGAGAGATTTTATGAATGAATGAAATTCATTTCTGTGACTGCTTTTGTCTTTCGACTAGCAGAGTTTGTGAAAACGGTTCATTCATTTTAGAAAATAAGAAAAAAAGTAGTGGGATACACACCCTCCTTGATACATTTTCTCTTTCCCATGAACTTTTCCCTTTCATGTCAAATATATGTGTATGAGTAATGTCTTTCATGCAAGTTGAGGTGGAAGAAGGATGGCATTTCCTTCTTTCTCACAAGTGCTTCCGCCACTTCACCACTGTGTTAACGGAGAAGTATAAAAACGAGCCTGACACGACTGTATCAACAAGCAACAGAAACGTTTTAGGGATTATGACAATAACTATTGTGTGCGACAGTTCATATTGGTGACAGCAACTTCTAGTTTCAAATCCGGTTTTAGTAAGGACCTTCCAGTAACACTGATTTGTGTATTTTAGGACTATGTAGATGAGATATGATATTTTTGTAAATACTCATTACTGTAAAATATTGTGTCGTGTGGATATTTAAATGAAAATATACGTGAAATGACGTCGACTTGAAAATTGTGGCTTTTGGGAAAGCTTACCATTTTGCACATTATTCCTGAAAAAAATCGTTGACCATTTTTAGAACTCCACGTACTTCTTATTCATAAATAATAGTAGCTTCCATAAGGTTTAATCAAAGTCATACATTTCCATAAGA
>JAHZMY010000053.1:0-15624 GCA_027743915.1 Seira sanloemensis
CAAATTAATTTGCACACACGGTGTACCTACACGCACGGGATTACGGAGTTGGATGCTGCTGGGTGCCGAAAGCATGCAAATTCCTACTTTGAACCCATGAGCGAAAAAAGATGCGAAACTGTATGAAGCTACAAATCCAAGTCCTTCAGTCAGTTCAAATCATAAGTCATTATTGAGCATGAACAAAAAAAGAAAGCATTTTTCATCCAAAGAACTTTACACTACTGTAAAAAAAATTAAGGGTTAGTGAATTGTCAAAAATTTCTTACTTGGTTGAACGCAGAATATTACGATGAAGGTTCATTTAGTTTTTCTCCTTCCGTTTTCCAAAGTTTGTCGCGAAATTAGAGAAATCCGTAACGGATAATACTGTTGAGAAAAGCACCACAAGGTTGTAACGCAAAGATGAATTAATCTAGGTATGTGTGTTTCAAAAACGCGAAAACGTAAGTACGTATTATTAGTAGTAATGATGTAAGATATTTTCAGTCAGTTCATTAAGGCATCGTTCCTTCATTCAATTCTGTCACTTTTTTCGCTTATGTTTGTAATGCTTAACATTTCCCCTCGCTTTAAAAAAGGAGTGTCACAAAGATTCCCAGATCCTGCTGGAAATATGAATTTGCGAAAGAGAAGGAAATGAATGTATGCATATTATGGTATGCACTGCACCGTTGCTAATTCAAGCACGCACAGAACCAAAATCCATTTACGTATTGGTGAATTAGTATCTAAATCACAGACAAAACTCTATTATATACATACAAGCATACTTTACTAACGTCTTTTCAAACAGGTAGAGTCTACGTTTGCATTATTGCTGCGGTAAGTAGTATGTATGTAAGGGCGAAAGGCGTTCAAACAGAATTCAACTCATTTACATATATACTATTTGAGTTTTAGCGAACAAAGGAAATAGGGAAAACAAAGTGCTTTCGGATTTAACAATAGAGCACTCACGAGCCAACATCACTCATCCATTCCCTTCACACACATTTAGCAACGCCAAAGCCAAACCATTTCACTTTCGACTGCAGTCAAACTAAAACCGAGTTGCTTTGTTGTCACCTCATGATCGGGCTAATTATGAAAGTCAGGGGAGAAACTCGCTGGCGGAGTGAAGCAAGCCCGAAGAAAGCCTTTGCAGGTGCCACTGCTTCCACATTCATGACCCTTCTCGCGCTGTTGTCTCAACAGACACTTTCTACTCTCTGCTCATGGAAAAGAGGAATGGGCATGGGTTGTCCCAATCAGCGATTTTTTTAAGCCGCGATTTCCCTTCCCAATGATTTCCTTGCAGCCCGAGGTCCGTTGAGTGCTCCCGTCCAATCACGCCGATTTCACGAACACATCACCTCACTCCAACTAATACTGACTGGATTCAGGTTGTGGCAATTTTATTTTGCGTCGAGTCCTAATGTTGGACTAACAGTCTTATCATGTTTGTACAGAACCAGGGACTTTTCCCTATCTCTGAGGAGGGAGAAAGCAATTTCGGATGAAACTGGGTAGAGATATGATAATGTGTCGCACCACTTTCGTTAGGCAGAATGTGCACTCAACGTTTGCAAACTGATTCACTCGCGCAGCGACTTTCGATTGAGGGAAAGAAGTGGAAAGGCTTTCTCTTCGAGGAGAGTGGATGCATCCCACTTGTCGCAGAAATTACTGGCTTCCCCTCATCGTAATTATTGCTGTTGAATAGAGAAGACTCCTTAATGAGGAGTGTGTTGAGGCGATGGGGGGAGAGACTACATGGTTACAAGGTACATCAGGGGGATACACGACAGCTGAAACCAGAATTTCCCAAAAAAGGCTTCATTCTTACCGCTACATGTTGCTGACGTATCCTGAGTCAAAAGATATCGGATGACGAAGGCTAACCTCCAATAAGCTCACAGCTTTCCCTACTATGCCTACTCGACCGGATGTGTTTAACATAGAGCAAGAGGCAAAGACAATGTTGCAGAGAGCTAGGAAAAACTAGATTAAGGTTTGGCTTATGATTACATATGTACGCCTCTCGTGTGAAAGTGTAGCCTTCAGCCAGTACGTGAAATATGATGCCATTATTACTACGTGTGCACTCTGAGCGAGGCAGACGTTTAATGCTCATTTACTCTGATTCACACATGCATCGTTGATGAGTAACGACGTGCTGCTGTTAAATGTCAGGACGTGATATGCTTATTGTATTATTATACTTTCTCCGTCCAACGTTTACACTGGTATTATGTGCTACATGGGGAAATGAGACCCTCATGCGCTAAAAGACGTATGTAAATCCGACCTACGAAGACAATGACATACATACTACAAGGGGCGTCTAATAACGAGGAAAAACTCGTGATAGGTAGGAGCTTTCATGAATTTATTATTTGGATTGTGACGCTATTACAAAAGAAACTCCGGTGATCAAATGTACAGTTGGGTTTGACTTATACGGGATCATTATCATAATATAATATATATTAATAATTAAAAGGTAGATTAAACACAATACGTATATTGAAAGGTAGTTCTTACATTACACTAATACAACAAAATATCTGACGCGTCCTTTTTCATCATGTCTTGTGCCTTGCCCAAATCCTTTTGCCATTCGTCGATACGGGTAATCATGGTTCCAATCTGTAAGAGAAAGTTTGGAATGTATTCAATTAAATTGTATGCCGGCATGATGAAAGTATGCATTTATGTATTCCTTACCTGAGCCGTATCAAGCACCCGAGGTTGTACCCATGTCATATAAATCTTTTTCCCGACTTCATCAATCTTTCCCACAACGAGACCCTTTGCAATCGCCTTCATTACATAGAGCTCGACTTGGTCTACAGGAAGATTGGTGGCTTTTGCGACGTCTTCGAAGGAAAGTTGTCGCTCATTTGCAGATCGTCTAAATGTCATCTAAACATGATGAAAGATAATAATACATATGAAGTATAAGAACACAGAAAAGGTTGCATGAAAGTAAAGTACACAGATTAATGTCGTCATTATCTTAACTAACCTCCATGATTGCCAACAGTGTGACTTTTGTACGCAGTTTGCTCTCATTTTCCACCAACAATTTATTAGTTGCCCATTTCTTCTTCAAGACTTCAAACTCATTCACATCACCGGAGTTAAACGCCCTCATGAGATGTACAAGCCATTCGTCCGAGGTCCTTTTCAGCGAATCCAGCACGGGATGCGCAAGCTGTTGTGTGAAAAATGGTCGCATGAAATAAGAATGAAGGTACATAATTGTCTAAACAAATGTATGACTTTTTTGACTCGTGGATATGCAAGATTCATAAAACGCACCAGTTCTCCAAAGTTATAAATTCCTTCGGCGACTAACGACGATATGGCCAAGTTTTTGGCATGCTCCTGCTGCTCAGATATTGGAAGGGCTTGGAGAGGTGTGCATCCCAGGAACTTTAAAGCACTTTTGTAATATTCCGTGAGATTTCCTTGGTCCAAGAAAAATTTGCTTTGGAGGAGGTAAAAACGGCCGTGAACCTCAGAGATTCCATCGGTCTGCCTTAAAATCTCATCAACTTCCTCCAAAATAGCCTGCAAGCGTTAATTTATACGATTTATTAAACTTTGTCAGTGAAATCATTGGATTATGAGCGATTGAAAAAAATTAACTATCACAAGTAACGCTTTCAGTGTATGTATAATTACTTTCATTCCAGCTACGTCATGCTGCTTCTCCAACTTTATCTTCCCACGTGTAATTTTGCACAGGGCTAATGCTACCGGATCTGCACTGACACGCTTTTCGCAGTTGTCCAAAAATGTGTATGCTTCCTCTGGCTTATCATACTGCACTACTATGAGAACGCACAGTTCCATAAACGACAGCGTTTTTATCCTGCAAACAAGGCATCATATTTAACTCATAAAAATTAAGTATCATTAGGCATAAATCAAACGCAATCATAGTGGATAGCAACTAAGGCACTACAATCCTACCGTAACTCAAACTCTTGAATAAAATTTTCGTATAGCTCCACCAGACGCCTCTCTTTCTGTAGTTCTGGTTCCCTCACAAAGGTCAAGAGCTGAATGGTCAGTTGATGCCATAACCGTTTTGAGTGAAGCTCATCAAGTTTCGCCCATTTCTCTGCCATCGCAGGATCCGCACTTCTCTCCTTGTTCCGAAGATAATTACTTACGTCGCGAACCATTTTTGCGAAATTTATTTAGGTAAACTTTGGAAAGAAAAAGTTAGGATATATTTCAAAATAACTTATTCTTTAATGTCGTTGTCAATTTATCAACTTTCCACCTGACGCTTTTGGCTTAAAATTTCACTGTTAAAGTGTAAATAATTGTTCCTCTCTTTTCCCCTTTCTCATTCACTTCAAACGCAAAGCCAGAATTCACTGAAATATGAATACCGCACAGCAAGAACTTGTCATCTCATTCTTGTGGGCAACAACTCTTGTCATTCCTATAGCACATAGGTTTTAGCTACTAGAGATGATGCAGCAAATTACCAATCCCGCCTACTCGATGGTACATACTGAGGCACATGAATTCTCCCTTGGTTTGTGATTTTTGCCTTCGTCGTCGAGTAGCGAATAGCGAATACAGGAAAAAACGAAGTTCTAATATAAAGTCTTCGCATTTTGCCCTGTGGTCGGCGTGTAGCCCAACAAAGACCAGTGAATTGAAAGGGCTTGTTTACAATTACAATTCTGGTATAATGTTAATTGTGTGGTTGCTATCTGTGCTACCTGCTACATTATATATTTTAACTCAGGGTTTCGGTTCATCTAGTTAGAGCAGAGTAGGGTTTATTCTAACATATAATTTCCGCGTAGCATTTACAATATATAAGCACCGAATCGCACAGTCATGGACTCGGAATCACTCCAAGTCTGGCTATCCAACAGAATCCTCCGTCAGGATAGCTTGAGAACAATTCAAAGAATGATCTAACAAATTCCGCGTAGCTATTTAGGAGCATGACCGTATCGCACAGTCATGGACTCGGAATCACTCCAAGTCTGGCTATCCAACAGAATCCTCCGTCAGGATAGCTTGAGAACAATTCAAAGAATGATCTAACAATACAATCGTTCCTCGGCCTTTTATACTCGGCCGAGTCCGAGAAATATAATACAAATATTTAAATTAGGAAGAAGCGAAGGTTCACCACTCATTTGGTTAATCTCCGATGTAAAGGCGTTACACGTGAAGATAAGATAATGCTGAAGATAATGCAGACAGAGGATAGAACGTTGCTAACTCAAGCTACTCAATGTGCTAGGCCAAATGTTTCAGCAACGTAATAAATAATTTAAATTTGTTGCACATAGTGCGATTAATTAATCGTTTCAATGGTAGCTTACAATTTAAAGTCTCTTCTGATTTATTCACTCGCTCCATTTTAGACTTGAGCTGACCCCGTTCCGCCTTCTTAGATGGATCATGCCCAAATGATAAATAATTTGTAAGTGTCGACGAATGTCCGTGGTAGTTTTGTTTGGAACACAATATTCCGAATGCGTACATTAAAACATAAGTACGAAATTATTAAGTGGCACAAGAAAAACACTGAGATCGAGTTACTAAACGCTGTAAAGCAAGTGGTTGGGTTGTGAATTTTAAAATACCTAACAATAATAATGCATATATCTCCGGTTAATAAAAAAATCTTGTTTTAGGTTTACATTATAAAGTAATAACTAATTGGAATTATATTCGTACTGTATAAACTCCTGACCCTATTTGTTCAATGTTTTATTATTGAAATTTGCTTATCGACAGGCCAATCAAAAGTTGGTAAGGACGATGTCTGGATATGTCGGAGCAGACTAGACTGACCCGAAAGTTTGGTTAAACCGGAAGCGTGAGCAATCAAGCATGGATGGAGAAGGAGGTGACTCTGGGCCGAAGCCCTCTACTAGTTTTGCATCGACAAGCGCAGGTAATTCAAAGGTTTAAGAACCTTATATAATTTACTGACTGATGGAAATTCTAAATTAGTTCCCTAAACTTATGTTGTCTTATTTTAAACTTTATTTTCAGCTGTTAAGTTGCATCCCCTGAGGGAATACATGGAGTATCTGGAGGACAAACACCTGCAAGGCAGGCTAATTCGGAAGAGCAAGATAGAGGTGGGAACTGCTAAAAGTCGTCAGCCTGTAGTCGTGGGAGGTGCAACAACAAACAACGTTGGTGGTGGAGCTGAAGATATTGAGCCACCTATTAAGGTGACTTCAGTTGATGTCTCTAAAGTGATTAAATCATTCTCCGCTTCGAAGATTGACGACGCTTCAAAGATATTGTCTGACATTTTTAACTTTGCTGAGCACCGTAAACTTGAGGATAGTAGCACGCTTGTATTGGCTGTGGATGCTACCCCGCGTCGAGTAGGGGGGCTCCTTCGACTTCCTGCCACGGAGAAGACCATCTTCTATTACTCACTGGACTGGTCGCGAACTTTCAAATTTGATGCATACAGCACGAAATTTGAAATGGCAAACCTTGCCCTGGCACTTTACCTTTTTAAACCTATGATTAAAGCATACCGAGGTCGCTATTCCACATTCCGTCTTAAAACAGACTGTCCATTTTTTTCGATCAAACCAAAAGGATAAAAAGTTGCAGTTGCAGGTGGGTGGGATCGTCTCTTTAACGATATTACCGATGCCATGGATCTTTATGATGGGATGTTGCAGCATGTAACTAAGTCAGAACAGGATGTGGATATCATAAATGCTGATTATCTGTCAAGAACTGAGCTTCCCTCCAAATTGAAGGCCAGCTACGGAATAGGTAAGGTGAATGACAAGGAGCTGCCTTATGTGTTGGTTGACGTTTCGAAGTCGTGTGAAGACTCGGCTCTGCCTATTCTCTTAGACAAGATTCCTCCAGAGTTCCGTAAAGACTACCCTTATTAACCGTATTAAAAAATACAACATGTTACCAAGGGTAGTGTTATTAACTTCACCAACTCCTTATCTCTACAGTTCTGAGCTTTTTAAATGTGTGTCTCTAGTCTCACGTAACTAGGTATTTGTTTTCCCTAAAACCAGAAGGTATTAAAATCAATTTAGTATGCCTTCGTTATATTCACTACCTTCCCGGTGTATTTATGTTCAAATACTTTTTATTAAATGTTTAATAATACAAATATCTGAATTTTTATGACTATAAATTTGTGCAATGTTTTATATCATACTACTTTAATGTGTTAGGCCAGTGAAAGCAAGTTCCAGTAACAAAATATTAGTATTATTCACATATTTAGTTTGGTATAAAACTTAGGAAAGTTTGTATTTATGTTGACGTTGATCCAAATTATTGTTTTATTTTGTTCAAGCGTGTGCTGCTATTATCTGATGAATTTTTATTTTTTGAAGGATGAAATAAAATTGCTTTTGTAAAATGTAAAAAAATATTTGAGGGTGTATAATGGCTGAGATGAGCTTGGTCTTTGTTCTTGCTCATTGTTATTAATAGACGGCTCAATGAGAAATAACTGAAGGCATAAACTGCGTAAATATTAATTATGAAACAACTAGAGGTACGATTTTATTACTTCTGAACCATGTGGTACAAGATTTGTTTGAATAACAGAATTGATAGGGATGGATACTGAATACATTGCAAGATTTCAAATAAAGTACTGAGTTTAAAGAGGGATACTGACAGACTCATAATTTAACTTATTCTATTGAATTCAGAGCTGTACTCGGACATGATCTGCTCAAAACTAAACTGCTGGTATATATTTTCATAAGTAATTACTTGCAGTAGGGAAGTAGTAAATATTCGCACTTAAATTTTGATATTTCAAAGGAATATAATATATTAATTAAAGGGATCGATGGAGAAGATTTGAAAAATGAAATATTTTAAACAGTAGTTTTTTTTCTTGTTCTAGAATAATTAAAGTATACACGTATTATATTGTTCATTCTGAACCTCAAATTAGTTGAAAGGTCCCATTCCAGTTGCAAAGAGGACTGTGCCCTTCTTATTTTTCTTCTTCTTGTTTCCGGCAGTAGCGGCTGCGGCATTTGGCGAAACAACAGAATCCGCTTCTTGGCTGCTGGATTTGGACAAACGAAGACCAGCCATGGCTCTCTCAATAGCATCCGAGACACTAGAGCGGTAATTCGGCACCGGGATGTAATCCTCGCCATCATTTTCACTGTCTGACTGACGACCTGGCTGCAAAGTTGCAGTGGTTCCAACTGAGGGCGCGCTTGATCCCCAAACGGTGCGAGTTGCCAATGGAATAGTTGGACTTCTTTTCATGGGCGCCTTCCCAGCAATCTAAGGAATTTCGAATTGTTTAATAAAATATGTGCATGCAAATTCCAAAAACATCACGAGTCAAAGACTACTAAACCTGTGCAAACGAAGATGTAGCACAATACATATCTGCAGACAAGGACTCATCGGAGTGAGTTTCGTGTTCGTGTTCAATAGCACCATCTAGACCAATCGCCTCCTCCGGAAACGGAGGCAATCCTGCTCCATACCCGGCTGACTGTGATCCAAACGCTGGAAATTCCTGAGGCGATGATATCTGTACAAATTCCATTGATAATTTTATTGAGCTATTTATTCACTGCATTTATATTTTCTATGTTCAAAGGTGTTGTAAGCTACCTTAGGCAATTCCTTTAACTTGCTGAACTCCATCGCCTCCCGCTGACGTTGCTTCTTCTCAAAATTCCTTTCCTCCTTGGCCCGATTCTTACGTCGCTGCTCGCGCTGCTTAATCTGGGACGAGAAGTCGGCGTAAACTTCGGGACTAATGCCCCACTCCTCCATGCTCACTTCCACCAAATCGAATGGGGCATTTTTTGGTAAGTGACGAACTAATTTCATCCTCTTACGGACGTCATCCGTAGCCGATTTTGACTCAATGTCGATCACCTCGAATGTTAACACTTGAGGCCATTTTCCAGGATCAGTGCCGAGCTCGCGCCAGAGCATAGCCATATTCATTGGATGCAAGAAAACATTGCGCCCATCAGAAACTAGCGTAACCACAATTAACAATAAAGTAAATTCGCCTATTCAAAACGTTTAAATTATGTATATTACAGCTAAAAGTACTTACTCTGATAGAAGAAACAGTCCTCCTGTCCTTCCATGTGCTTTGAGATTTGAATGGGATCATCAAAGCCTCCTCCGGCGCTGGAATTACTACTGACACTATCATTCCGAGTTTTTGGTCTTGGTGGCAAGTGCAATGCACCCTGTGTCCCCGTAAGCACATCGCTTGCTGTGGTTCCGCCTTGCACTGCTCCATCTGGGGGAAATAATCCGATGGACGATACATCTCCTGAGTTAAATCCAAGCTGTTTCGTGTTCAGCACCCCTTCACGCTCAACAAGGTCCTCAAGTGCTTCCTGAATGAAGCAAACTTCAGGCGCATTTGGGTCAGTGCAGAAGACGAAGTCCAGTTCAGCTCGCTCTCGATTCAGGACAGAGTCGATTATCTGAAAGTACAGATTTTTTAAAAACATAATACATATGTCTACGCTACCGCCTTCTTTTAGCTAGACATAGGATTTAATGATTAATGACGGCAATAGAAAACAGTAATCACTTACCGCTTCTGGGGTGATCTGAAGCATTTTGCAGAATTTAGACTCCCATCCGGCAAACTTTTCGAAAGGGTACGCCACAGAAGTGTCCTTCATGCGTACCATTAATCGCATTTCTATCTTACCTTTCAACTGGATAGCTTCCTGAGGCATCACGGATACGCTGTGAAAAAAGACAATAACACAACAGGTCATATCTTCACCTAGACTAGTGATACGGAAAGCAAGAGCTCGTATGTATGCATTTCAAGTACTCAAAGTCCAGGCATATTGGACACTTGGGCATCTCTCCGTCAAATCGAATGCGCTACACAAAAATAAAATAAATTAATATCGTTGCACAAATGTCAGTATTTTGATTTTTAAAAAGGATGTGCACACAAATGCAAAGAGAAATGTTTGAGAGTAGACTTACAACTTGCTCAATTAGGTCCCAAGTGACAAGCAAATTCGGATCTGCCATGTAAACAGTGTAATCCTCGCCGAGGCGCACCAAAAATTGACAACTGAACCATAAAAACCATATACATTTTTGAGAGCTTGTTCCACTTGTAATAAGTTTGCGCTCAGAGTCAACGTGTACATACTTTGCAAGCAGATAGTCCTTTGCGTACTTCACTCGGCTAGAACCTGCCATGCAGTGATGTCGCCAATGCCCTCCACCTGGAGGATGCGACCGATAAGCAGCCAGCTCATGGGAATAGCCTCGCTCTTGACTGTTCCTTGGAGCAAAGTGAAATCCCCACAAGTCATCAAAGTTTTGTTTCTTTCCACCTGGGGACTGTAAAGACCCAGGCTCATCTTTCCTAGATGCTACCTAAATTACAACATCAAAACATAAACATTAAAAAAAGTTCAGTTATTACAACTCGTTCAACCGTATTTAAAAAAAACTAATACCGCTTCGGAAGTAGATGGTCCGCCCCTCGGCTTTCCCCTCTTGTCCAAATTTCCTCTCCCCTTTGCTGTGAATGGTTTATTACGATTGTTTGATTCATTTCGCGAATTGTGTGGGTTGCTGGAAAAGTTTCCCCTGTAGCGAGAAGGGGTCTTTTGTTGCACTTTTGATACTTGAGATCCCGAAGTTCCATCTGCAGAAAGACAATTAGATGGACTACATTTTGGAGATGCACTTCGCTTATCCTTATCCATTTCGATAAAAGTAAAAACAGATTTCCGTTGCAGTAAATAATAAATATGTAAAGATTAAACCAGATTCAGAATTAGTAAATTGCCACGATATTTAAATCTGATTTCAATTTATCACAGCAGCTAAAATATGTACATATAATGACTTGTTTACTTTTTGGTTCTGAGAAAGTAAATCAATATTCGTGTCGTGAGTTTGAAATACTTACGCCCAATGATTTCGAAATTCAAACTGTTCGCGGTCAGAACCTACACATGGTAGAATGGCGGTAATGATGTAAATAAATTCAAGGAACGCCGATCTGATTCTAACGACATTGATTTTAAACGTTTTAATCAGGCTAATCATTCGGCATTTTCATTCAAATTTAGGAGTGAAAAATTATAGTTAAAAAATTGCGCATTGTATTGTACCTCACAGGCTCTGCTTATCTAGGAATGACAATTTCTTAGACAAGTCTATTAATGGAGGTTATGTTAATGTTCCAAAGATCTAATTACACCGAAACGATAGACGTGCACGGTGAACTCATTGCTTTGGATAGGTATCGAACTCGGTCACAACGCCATCTCACACCATAGCTAAACCACTGGTCTACGCAACACATGCATATAACAATGACCGACAAAGTGCAAAATACCATGACATCAAGTCAAAACTAAAAAAGTTGTACTATATTGATATTTTGATGCGCTCTTAAATGTTTCCTATGTGATATTTCATTACAAAAACGAAGAAAAAGAGATTCCTTACCTTGTCTATTGTAAACTGCCGCCTTCAAAGAGCTATCGAGAGTAAGATTCTTGTTGGCATTGGCAGCAAAAGAAGGAAATGAATTTTTCTTGTCCATCTTGACAAATATTTCGGGATCGTCGGTCATGTATCGTTTCAGGAACAATCACTGAAAGCGAGTGTTGCCCGTTGCAAACGGGAGTCACACACCGCAGCTGTAGAAACTTCATATTTTCTTCTTAACAGTGGGCCATGATTCTCAAATACAAACCAAAAATGATAACTTTTCTTGTGAAAGATGAGGTTGAGAGAGTGAAGGCGACGGAAGGAGTTGAGTTGATGTCCTCTTGGACTTGATACACCCGATTAAGTTAATACAACGAAATTTATTCGTTACAACTCTGATTTGTACCTGCAAAAACGGTAAACAGGAAGACAATCGAAATTATTGCACACTTTCAAATCTCTGTCAAATCTTGTCTTCATTTGTACAATGATGTCAATAGTAATTGTGCATATTTACCGAAAGAGAAGAGTGAAAGAGAAGTTATTGGTTCAGCGTGGCAAGCCCTTAATTAGGCTGTCAGTCAGTCACCACTCGAGCAGAGTGAAATGAACAAGGAAGGTAGTGAAATGATGTCACTAAGCGCGCCTTTTCCTCAGGAATTTTGCACCGCGCAATCGTCTGCGCAGTTAACTGGCTAATGTGTTTATCACAGGTATATTTTTTTATATTTTTGTACACAGTAGCTTTCGAGCTACGCAGTGCTGACTTGACTTCAATTTTCTTTGGAAGGCTGGATACAGCGATCCCTAGGACATTCAATCATCATGTATCAATACCATTTTCATCTAATTCAAACCTAACAATGGACAATGGCCAAGTAGTTGATTGCCAGTCTGACTGACATTTAAGATTGCAAGCTTAATTGTCTTCTTACCTTGGAAATACTATTCTATGACGAATTGAAAACTGGCACAGTACAAAAGAGCTTGGCGCCCTAGGAGCTTCCTTACCAAAGGAAAGAGAGTTTTGAAAAAAAAGATTAGTAAAAGTACTCGGATTTTCCAGGCATGCAACGTGAGGAAATTTATGGCAATGATGTGTCTGTATGTACCTATTTATAAGTGTGTAGAGGTAAATGAAGAGGGTTTTGCAATTGACCTCAATTCCCGAGGTAAATATTCTCTAATCGCCAAACGAAAGATAACTGGTTAATCCTCAACTTAAATAAAACTACGTAAGGAGACTACCACAAATTCAGGAATAGTTTCGAAGGGTGAATTTTTTTAATCAAAATTTATTAATCGAATATGATTCAGAGATCAAATCTCTGCGTAGTAAAGTTGAAATGATCAACTTCTCATTCAAAAAGAGAATGTGGGAAGGATGGCGGAGCTACACCTGATGAAACCCTAGATGTGTTACACAACAACAAAGTAACATGCTCTTGTATCCATGGAAAGGGAGAACGTAATAAAAAGGAGAGACATGGTTTATAGCTAGTTGCGTGATTGCTCATTGTGTGCAGCTGACTCGGCTACTCGTGCTACAAGAGTTCGCTTCGCCATCGTTTATTCTTGGCGCAAGTGGTGATGTAGGCGCTACGCCGAGGGCGCGCTTTGTTTGCCCATTCAATCCATCAAGATGCAATGCACAGTATGTCCCAAGAAGAGTAGCTGAACAGTTGAAGAGACTGATTTGATTGCGAATTGTGCGAGATAAATACATGCAGAAGGTAACTGATGATGATAAAGAAGAACTTGAGCTAACTGCTCTTGGTTTGATATGTGAGACTTTGAAATAAAATGAACTCGAATGAAATAATATTTATTGCATTTTGCCTTAAAGTCTTAAAAAAGCTATCCTGAGCGTGTGTAAAATGGAGCAGTTTTAATTGGGCTGAGCGATGTGCTACGCACTAGGTTTTTTGCATTCATGCTATGAAATCAAAACATATGCACTTCAAAATGTTGACAGGAAGAAAAAGAGCATAGGTAGTTGGGAGCGTAGTGTGGCATAGTCCAACTTCCATATCCTGGAGAGTCTGGAATTCCAGAATAGAATTCAATAGGTATTGGTGAGGCGAAGGTGACTTTGATATTTGCATGAAGCGTAATTTTGTTTCATTCAATGCTGCTCAATGAGAGATAAGATGCGTCGCAGTTCAACATTGAAATCAATCACCAGGATCGTGTAGCAAATTCTATTTCAGATGCTTGTTCACGTTGTCAGTACGATATGATTCATATGATATTCGCGTAAGAAACAGTGGGGACCAATTCCAAGTGGTATAATATCACTGGTATTTCTTCGAGTCTAGTCTAGTTGTTCTCATTGTCATGTAGTATATTCATTGCCCACAGTCTGAAAAATTTTTTTTATTTTATGGGCACATGAAAATAAAACAGTTTCTAATGTTCATGTTTGTGAAGAAAAACTTGTCCATCCTATTCTTACAGCATGTCCCTTCAGACATGATTTCTCTGACATTTTGACTTCTGGTATTGCAGCTCGTAGCCAAATATAAAAATCATTTTATGGAATAGGATGTTTTTATGAGGTTGAACGGTTAACGATTCATTTTCCAACTCCAAGATAAATGCAAAGTTTTGATTAAATCCTTTTTAAAAAAACAGGAACATGCACAGACCCAGAGCATTTTTGTTAGGGATGCATTCGGGGTGACGTGAGAAATCCAAAGTATTTGTTATGCACCGGTTATGTAATGAATTTTAATGAAACAACTGCTACTCTTTATTCAATAATTTGTAATTTTAATAATAATATATAAACTTTTCCCATAATTTCCGTTTCATTCATCCGCTCACTCTGATTCCAGGCTAATTACATACATATTATTTACGTAAATAAATTACGCACAACTCAATTCCAACTTTTCTGCTGTTTCCATGACTGTCGAAGTTCATTCCACTGCCGTCATTCCCTGTTCAATCTGACAAATATATTTGAAACACAATTTTCAAAGAATCACTACGAGTAACAATTAAAGCTAAATAAAACCACAAATCAGAATTCGTCTACGTAAGAATTCGTCAAAACTTAGTCTACGTAAGTACGAAGAGCACACAGTCGTAAAACTTAATACTGGAATGATATTTTTTGGTTCTCTAAATGATGTAATCAACAGTTGATTTAATACTTGATTCATTCTCACATTCGTCATACATAAAGTTGTAGTAGGTAACACGCATTCATTCACACACATTAATACAAATTGTAATAATAAGCAGTGATTGCGATTCAGTAAAGTGTACAGAAATATTTTTTCTTCAAATTCTTTTTTTTGCTCACACGAAGAAACTGAAAAACATTCTAAAGTTCTGGAATGTATGTCTAATAATTGTTTTCATAAATTGAATTCCCACTCACAGTGTATTTAAGAGAGAGATGTGGGTGTGTGTAAAAAGCTGTAAAAATTGTGTGTACGAAATAAATTCAGATTTTTGACGTTTTTTTTGGACACGTACATAGATACATTGCATGTATGTATTAAAATGTGACACTTTGAATAGCCTAAATGATTCAAAAGTTCCGTTGAAAATGAAGTCAATTCTTAAAAATTAACAGTCCATGTATTCCAAAAAGCTGCTAGATTCAGGGATGGAGAACGGATAATCTTTCTTGAAGAATACAATTTGGCTTGTCAAGGTTTCCAAATTCTTTTGAAAAAGAATAAACTTGTCATCTTAAAATCTTAGGTACGTTAGAGAAACAATTATAGGTCATTGATTATAACTTACGCTGTTTTATATTTTACGTCCTTTCCCAATCTGAAACAAAAAACCTGGGCTTGGGATAATTCTAACATTTTAAAAATTGCTTTTAGTACAATACTTAAATCTACTATCTCGTTGTTTCTTGAAATCTCAGTTTTGCTTTATGAAGGTAATTTTTTGAAATTTTGTCTATTCCAAAGTTAAATTTCTGTAAGTCAAATTTTGTATAAAATTCGCACCTGTTTCGTGACTTTTAGTTTGGTGGAGTTGAAGATTTTAGTAGTTAATAGAAATTTATCCTCCTATCTATATATATAAGAAGTGAAATCTTACAAAGTAAAACTGAAGAGTGTCGCCCCTGGCAATTTTGTACAACTCAAGTATATATGCCTACAATGCAGTGGCAAAGAGAAAGCAAACTATTTTTATGGC
>JAHZMY010000055.1:0-14779 GCA_027743915.1 Seira sanloemensis
TCTCTGTGTAATTATCTATTATATAGGTTCTTTAACGATCTCGGAGGTCACCAATAATGTTGGTTCTGACATGCTAGAATTTTGTCTGGTATTTTACATCTGTTTACTGCTCAAAGTCGAAACTTTTGTACGGGTGACACATGGAAATGGGTACATGCATAAAGTAAAACTATAATGTTTATTCGAGGACAGTCTTCCTGGTTCTATATATAAAAGTGCATTTGAGTTCCTCTACGGGTAATATTCACGGTAAAATATGGGCCCAATTAAATCTTCATTGACATTAGTACACGACACTTACTCGGTGTAGTACACACATCATTACGGGTGCATTACCGTACCTTTTACTGTTTCCTTATCCAATGCCAAAACTCATTTTTATTTGCCAACAACAGACAAACACACACCAGCTCAAAATGTGTGTCTAAATGCGTACATTTTTCCCCGCAGAGACTTCCGAGCATTTTCTTATTAGCTCTAATGGTAAAATGTAAAAAGTCGACGGGCACAAGATAAATGTCTTTGGATGAAGTGCGTAATGGCACATAAGAAATTACTTTTGTGACTGAACATGATACAAGTATTCACATTTTCGGTGGGATTGCCTCTCTTTTTTCGCAGTCATTATGGCAGGAGCAGTGGAATAAATATACGCAGTCGATAGATTCCAGACAGGAGTAAGTGCGAAGCAATAAGAACATCGCTATTATTATTGACTTTTTTCTTGGCTGAAGATTCCAAATGCATTTTACTGCGTTACTTCAAGCCTTCAAGCAACCTGCTACTACTACGGCACTGGCAGCGAGATGCAGTGAAATAAAACTATATCTATAAAATTCCATTCACCCTGTGCAGTTTACCACCCTGTAAGCCACCGAGATGAAACAGGGAGCAGTAAATTTTCAAAGATTTATAGAGAATTTTCATTTACTCCTGTTAAGCCAGAGCTAAGGCAGGCTTTTCGCTTCTGTCAGATATCAATTTAAATTGGAATAAAGAAGCAAGGCAGGAAGAAAGACAAATGGTATGTTTTACACCTTTTCCATGTTACCGAAACAGGAAAGAAGAACAACCTGTTAAGCTAGAGCTAAGGCAGGCTTTTCGCTTCTGTCAGATATCAATTTAAATTGGAATAAAGAAGCAAGGCAGGAAGAAAGACAAATGGTATGTTTTACACCTTTTCCATGTTACCGAAACATGAGAGAAGAACACCTTCAAGATGCTGGCATTCATTGGCGAAACTCGTGTGTGTGTGTAGGGTCTTGGTGGTGGTGGGTGCATATAACATTTTTCATTCGCTTATCCAAATGATCTAAATCTCATGAGAAAAATATCTGTAGATCTGAATTAGCTCACATGATATATTTGGGAAAATGAGGTTTTTAATTCACAAAACTGGAAAATTAAAGCTTATGCTCAGTTCGAGTTTGATTTATACTAAATTTTATGGCCCCATTGCGTTCGACTGTTGCATGAAAAGCAATAATACTATATCTACCACTTTTTGGAATACTTACTCTTGGGCTAAAACTTTTGCCAAAATATTTTTACTGTGTCAGATACAACAAAGTTGAGCAAAACAATTTTTCCTCCTGCGAGAGAAGTAAAATCTGTTTTTGTTTTTGTCACATTTCAGCAACTGATGGTCGATGGTCAACATGGTCCTCCTGGTCGATATGTGGTCCAGATTGTAAACACCACAAGCGTCGAGCATGTACGAATCCGCCTCCCACTAATGGAGGGAGACCGTGCCAAGGAAAGGATATCATGACTGCGAATTGCACAGGAGGCCTTTGTCGAGGTAAGCGCTTTACCATGTCCAAAGATAACAATGTTTCTCTAATTTTTATTGCAGCAGAGCCATACAAACCTTATCTCTGACTGGCTACACTTTAGAAATAGGCCGGGCTGAAGACGCCACTTTATGCAGAAAAAATGATTTAGTTTACAGCTCACATCAGATTTTTATTGTTATTGTTTTATTGCACCTTTTTCTAAAGCTGAAATGAAAATTTCTACTCTAAATTCCTTTACAGATAAACAATGTTCCACTGAAAGTAAAAATCTCTACAGAAAGAGCATGTTTTTTCAGCGAGAAAAATTAGCACGAAAATTGTTGCTGTTTATGGCAAAACGCATGAAAGTGTCCTGTGCACAAAATGACGTATGTACAAAGCTATTTTGTCGGCTTGCTGTGCACGTTACTTTTAACGGGAGGAAGCAGTAAAAACATTTATGATTTAAGAGGTTTACTCTATAGGGAGTGTACTTTATATTTGTTGGGCATTTTCTTCAATGCAATCGCGCCGTCCTTATCTTTTGTTCTTTTGCACTAAGCTGCCCCACAGCTATAACTACTTCCCTTAGAAAAAAAACATTTTAAATTGGTGGCTCTCACATGTGCTCTTGCTCTTTCTCTAACGAGCGGAGCTCTTTTTGTCGCTTTACCATTTTTGTGGCGAGGGATATAACGGCGGTCTGTAGGAATGAGGAAAAATTTAAGATGACAAAATATATTTTATTACCATCTGGACTTCTCCCTCTCGTATTTAAGTACAGTAGGGAAAGACAAGTTAAAAACTGGGGGTTCATTGGATAAGTTCACTCTAGCAAGCAACATTCAATTAAGCAAATTTTTATGGCTTTTAGGCTCATCCTGAAAGTAATGCTTTTTTTGCTTTGTTTTTAAAACATAACTGACAACAAAAGGCTCCACATCGTTTTCCTCTGTTAGACAAGAACAGCAGCAGTCGAAGCCTCTATGCATATTATATTGCTGTGATTTTTAGAGAGAAGGAGACTTTGTAACGAGAAGAAACAAAGTATACATAAAAGCAGAGTCAAAGTGAATCGCGTTTTACTTTGCTAGAATTCAAGGAAGACACAAAGTAGGAAGACAACAAAAGGGTATCATATCACTGAGACAAGCTTATTTTCTTAAATTTACTGTTTTTCCATGTCAAACTATTTTTTCTCTCTTGTTGTTCTATTGACTTCTTCCTGGAATTAGTTAATCTTCCATAGTTTGCTAGGAAATAGGCTCTATTTTCCTAATTCAACGACATGTGACATGACAAGTGAATGGCGTTACTAAATGGTACAAGATGAAAAGCTTTGTGCCTCTGCTCATTCATTAACGGCAGTAGCGCAAAACCATTACTAATTTAGTGTTGCCTTGTAGTGAATGGCTCCGAGGAGGAAATTAAATGAGGAAGGAACGACTAATTAAAAATCTTTTGTAACTAATGGCTTAATCCTTAGGAGTAGGAGCTACGTATATGTATATGTAAGTATATTGCATAAAGCATTTCATTTAGGAAGTTTACTCTTTGTTGTTTAAATACTTTTTTCAGCAGCTTCAGTACACTCTCATGCTATCGTATCATATCACATCCATAAATTTGCATAGTTTTAAGATGGGATTGAAAAAATCTTCCCGGTAGCTTTCTCTTTCCTATACTTTGTACGAGTGTTTATTTGACTTCTCTTGTTCCGTAATTCCAACAGTCTCCTTTGCAATTTTAACTCATTTGTTCTGCTCTTCTTTGGCTTCCGATTCTGTGCTTTTGTACTCAAAGGAAATAATAAAGTTTCATTTAGACTTGGATATCCTTTCGAATGCTGGAGTTGTTGTCACCGTAAATGAAATATCTCGTTAATCTGTCTCAAGTTGGGAAAGACAGTTTTAAATAGGGTTTGTTTCTCATTTCCTGAATTATTTTGAATTTCAAATGCCTCAAATACAAAGATAGAAATTTGCCAGTTTTTTGGACAAAAAGTAGAGCAGGACATGTTTTCCATATATCACCATTACTTTCTAGAGAAATTGAAATGAAACAATTGATTGGTGGAATGTGTGCTAAATACATGCAGTTATTTTGAAATTTATCTAATGTGTCATTATACCCTTTTTTCTTCGCAATTACACTGCAGGACAAACTTTTTGTATCACCAAATACGCCCATGCAATTTTTGTAAAGTGACACAAGAATTCCATTTCTTTTCATTCAATTTTTTTACCTTCTTTTGGCAAACTGTAGGCAATGCATTTTCAATGTTTCCGATCGATTTGTTTGCAAGCATTCAATTTTTCTACTGCATTGCATCTTGTCGTCATGGGTAGCAATAACAGTTTCGTTTTGTAACGGTGTAAGCAGTTGTCAGCAACTTGATCTCCACGAGCATGATTTAGATCACCGAAAGAATAAATTCTTGTATCAACTTTGGCAGTTGGGCGCTCTTTACTCATGCAATATAAATTATTATACGTCTCGACACAAAACTCTTGTGAAAATAGAATTTGGTTATGCAAGGCACTTTGAAGGAATGCCATTTGGTTGTAGCAATCATAGAGGCTGAGCTAACATACAGCACAGAAATTCGGTACTGCCTTCGATATATTCGCTACAGAGCCGTGGGAAAAGCTCAAATTGAAATGGTAATGGATACCCTGGAGTTGTAGCAAGCAATAACAGTTTCGTTTTGTAACGGTGTAAGCAGTTGTCAGCAACTTGATCTCCACGAGCATGATTTAGATCACCGAAAGAATAAATTCTTGTATCAACGTTGGCAGTTGGGCGCTCTTTACTCATGCGATATAAATTATTATACGTCTCGACGCAAAACTCTTTTGAAAATAGAATTTGGTTATGCAAGGCACTTTGAAGGAATGCCATTTGGTTGTAGCAATCATAGAGGCTGAGCTAACGTACAGTACAGAAATTCGGTACTGCCTTCGATATATTCGCTACAGAGCCGTGGGAAAAGCTCAAATTGAAATGGTAATGGATACCCTGGAGTTGTAGCAATATGACCGAAATGAAAACAATATATTAGTAAAAGTAGTAGGCCTATGCTTTCGCTTTGTGTAAAATGATCCGGGCGAAAAGTGAAAGCAATATTGAATATATGAATAGATCCATCATACCATCATTTCAGCAGCATGAATATTATCCAAAGGCAAGAAATAGAAGAGAACAATAGGCTCTTGTATTATCCTACCCAATATATACATTTTTTCATTTTACGTAATTGATTCTCCTCTTTCATGCTCGCATTGTTCCCAAAGAGAGAAAATGGAACGCAATGTTGTTTCACGTAACAGGAGAATAGTTTAACTGAACCAATAAAATACTTTCTTTGATGATTTTCCCAAAATTAATTGTGCCTTTAACCTCAATAAATATGTGTATCAACTTTCATGGTTTAATGTGAATGTGATCAAACTTGTTCATCCTTGGTAGGCTTTGTCTGACAATTTTGTGTGATCTTTTACTTCGTACTCATTCCATCGGGAATATTTTGGAAAAATATGGTACTCTTCCTAAAGTGTTACGAAGAGTTTTCCCATACTTTACAAATAAATTAAACCGTTTATTTGCCATGGTTTATGATATCACATCCCCATGCACGAACGCACTTTCACAAGTGCCACTAGCATGGGAAGAGAAACATTGTATTGTAACTAAGTTGTCAGAGATCATAATACATGATAATCACAAAACTCTTTGATCTCTATTTTTATCTGGTGCAAAAAAAAACTTTTTTAAAGCTGCAATTCTCCGTTCACCCAATGTCGTTTTGTTTAACACGGAAAAAAGCCGGGAGTGTAGCTGTTTTCGAGATAACAGCATGTGAAAGCAACAATAATAAAGAAATCAAACGTAAATCGAACGCGTGTAGACGTGCTCATGAGTCCATGAGAAACCCCGAAAACACTCCAAACCGTTTTGGCAATGCCTCCTCCAACAAGAGACACTGATCAAGAGAAGAAGCCTTTGGTATCCTCCAGTATCGTGTGTGGGTGTAGTGTCATATTTTTTGTATCCAGGAAAAAGAGAGATTAGTCTCCAGCACCTTTTCGTGTTATTCCAATTTCACAAGTGAAAAAACGCAATTTATTTTACTGCGTCTTAATCTCTCCAGTGAAAGAAAAAGTGAAGCCGAATAAAGGATGGGGAGATTGAGGAGAAAACATAAAAAGCTGGTCTGTATTACGACTCCAAAAAGTGCCAGAGGGTTTCGCCAGCACAACTTGTGAAAAACAGCTTTTGTACGGCTTTTCCAGGAGAAGCATCATAAATGCTCGCTAACTAATACATGTTTAATTTGAACACGACTTCATTTGTTCGATAGAACCATATCAGTTTTTTATGCAAGTTTTTGTGAAGAGAAATATAGTGACTGTTCTGCTGCAAAGAATTCTTCTTTGGATGTGTTTATCTATAAAATATTTTATCTTGTCTTGTTTCAGATCTCGGAAGTGAGTTCGTCTCGATAGAGTCAACGTCCCACTCCAGCGATCAAGGTAATACAATTCGATATCAGAGTGCAATAGTAGCACTGATATAATCTTGCTAACTTTTACTCTTTGCTGGTGTTGGAACACAACACACTTGGCTCCGTGCACAGGCTGATTTAGGCAGTAGGTAGTACGCTGCACTGTCAGGACATACTTGCACGAACAGAAAAGCGACTTTCATTTCCGTTCAACTTTCATACCGAATATTTCCCATGTGGTCCCAGAAAGAAAATCGAAAGCAGAGCAGTCGTTGCAATCGGATAAGGAAAATTATATATTTTCTGGTGCATTGCATATGAATCTGCAGCTGAGGCTAAACCAACTGAAAGAAATGGCAAGGAATATATTTACAAAATACGTTACAGTACTAAACCCATCTCCTACTTTAAATGTATTATATTCAATCGTAAAGTACAGCTATCACATGGGGCTCGCTAACCATAACTCAGCTCAGGGCAAAGTACTTGCAAAGAGCCCGCTTGCCGTTTTATTCTACTTATGGCTTTTCCTTGCAATCTTAGCATTGCAGCAGAAGTATGTATGATAATATTGAGCAGAAAAATCCACATTGTGCATTTTGTTCATAAATCGTAAAACATCTGAATGGCACACATGAAACGAATTCCAGATTTTTTTGCATAAGGGAAACGATAGCACGTTTCCTAGAATTCTGGTAGTTCTTCTGGAAGAATGACTTTCATCCTTTCTTTTCAATTTTTGATATTACCGGAAAGCTTAGGTATATGTCCAAGAAGCGTATTTTATGGGTCATCTGTATCTAATTTATAATATATGAAATTATATTCCCTGATTTTTTATGGTTTTGCCATTTCTGATAAACTCGCGTGTTGTGATAGTCTAAAAAAATTAAATTAAGTCAGCAAACCTAAAGAAGTGCCAATCTCCGTTTTTTTCTTTATCGAAATTTTTACAACTTCAAGTTTTAATAAAATGTATATTGAAAAAAAAGTTTGGCGCAATGAGGAATTTTTATCATTGTGACCGCACCTCATTCTGTAGATATTATGAAACAGAAAAGGGCTTTTGCATCTTTTTATGGAAGCTTAAGTAGGATTTGGCAGCGTTTCTCATTTTTCTGTCGAGAATGTATAGAGAATTCTGTAGATATTATTATGAAACAGAAAAGGGCTTTTGCATCTTTTTATGGAAGCTTAAGTAGGATTTGGCAGCGTTTCTCATTTTTCTGTCGGGGAAAAAACTGTATAGAGGAATTCGTGTGTAGATATTGGTATACTAGATTTTATTCTTTTAATAACCAAGAGTACTGGAATATATATACACAGAGAAATGCAATCTCAGTCTAAAGCCCCTTTCATACCTGAGCTTCTTCCTCGATTATCATTTTATCATTGTATTGTGCAGTGTATTTTCATTATAGAGACAGAGACCCTGTGAATATGAAGAAAAAATAAAACAAGCTTATTTGAAAAGTTCATTTCATTGTTCTCCAGTTTTATTGCAACTTTGAATTATAAATTTAAAATATGTATATTAAAATGCACTTTCTTTAATAAGAATGAAAAAAGCCTGAAAAATTGGAAACGTTTCGAAAATGAGAAATGTAATGACCACCAGCATTCTACTGCATTGCTTTCTTTTTGGGAACCTTAAACACGAATGTGGATATACATTCATTAGATAATATTTGCGCTTTAAATGTAAAAACCTTATACATATTTGTAATCGATTACATGAAAAAATGCTAGTTGTGGTGCATTATTTTTAAAATAGTGAATAGGAACGTAAAATTGTAAGATTTATATTTAGCTCCGTTGCAGCTACTCACTCCTTTAGGCTGAAATTGAAAAAAAGTGTATTTTCTATTCGCTTGAAACTTTTCGTAGAAAATAGAAATTGTAAGAAATAACAATATTTCAAAATGCAACGGCGTAACATAAAGAAATGCATTTGTATTTTCTTTGCCAGCGTAAAATCGTTTCTAGAAACCCACAAGAAGTCTCTTAATTTGATTTTGGTGAATGAGTGTAAATTCATGAAGTGAAAAAATTGTAAACTTTCCGAACAACCAGAGAGAAGACGACATGAAAAAGCCATTTTGAAAATGATGATACTCTGGATGCGCATCCTTCGTAGCAGAACTGACTGACAAGAAGCGTAGAGCTCCTTTGCCTTTTTCCGCTGCACAAATTCCATGAGAATGACGTAAAAGGGAAAGATTCTTGAAGACAACAAGAGAAAACATGAATGCACGTCTCATCATCATATTTGGACTGAAATAGTATCATCATCAAAAGCATAACACTACTGCACCACTGCAAAATGGGAAGAGGAGAATGTACATCGTGTGCGAATGAGTGAGAGAGTCAGGCTGTGAGAAAGAAAGTTAATACGCTTCTCTGACTATTTTAATCCCCAAAAGCAGTCAACGAACCAGCCAGCCGCAATACTTTTACAAAGCAAAGAAAGCTCATTCTCTCTTCTGTTCCAACTCGTAAACGATAAAACAACTTGTTTGAAAATGAAAGTTGCGATGCTCTGAGCGCAGTTTGCACATTTGAAAATGCAGGAAAAGTGTAACTTACTTGGAAAGTAAAAGTTTTGATAGTCTTTGACTGCAATGCTGCTAATACACGAAAAAATTAAGTTGCATTGACACTGGTGCACATTACCTCTCTGTGTATGTGCTTGCTCTTTTTCGTATCTATTTCCAAACAACATTTTTTCATTTGAGAAAAGCTCCCCGACTTTTCCATCGGATCTACAAAGGGGATTACTGCATTTGTACTTTTCTACTTGATACCATCGGAATAAGTGATGTGATGATGAAGAAACGAGACGCATTAACTGAAATAAACAGCTTTCAAAGTATTTCTACCGAGCAAAAGGGAGAAAGACAAAGGAAAGGAAAGAGCAGAAAAGTCCTTGAAGTTTCCTGGAATTTGTTTTGGCTTTTTTGTATTCATTGTAGTTTCACGTCTTTATTAAAGCAGGAGAAAATGAAACCAAGAAAGGGAAAAGGCCAAGAAATGAACAAGGATGAGAAAGCAAAGCTCATGCCGAACGAAAATGCATTTGGACAAGAATCAGTGAAACATAATTTGTACAAGTATTGCGTGTAATCACGCATAAACACTTTTCTTCTTCGACTTGTACACTGGTCTTGGGAAAAAGTGTACTTTGGGTTTTATGAGAAAGTTGTTACGGGAAGAAGAGGCCTTATACTGGGAAACTGCATCATGCATGCGATAGAAAGATATGACTGAAAGGGGAGACGAAGAAGAAAGCTGTCTTTTTCAGTCAATATGGTTTCCTAAATCCGAACAAGGTTAAATTAAATGAAAGTTCAAAGTTACTGAATGCAGCTGAAGATGAGTTGGACAGTCCGCGCGGAAGTATAGCGTTTTGAAGGGAAACTGACACGCGTAAAAGTGCATTATTAGACATGTCTCCGAACTTCAATTGACAATGACTTGGCAATAGAATTTTATGTTTTGTCAAAGTCTTCTTATTTGTTTCAAGGTCCACTTCTCTTGACAAAACCCATTCCAAACTTGGACGATAAGTATTTATGCTGTTGGATGTACATAATCCGAGAAATTATAATTTTTCAATGTCCATAAGGAAAGACTGATTTTTATCCGAATTTTTCTAATTTTCGTATACATATTTCTAGCACTGCAGATGCGTATGTAGTCGTAAAAGTCAAAACCGCTATTTCTCAGGATAAAAGTTGCTTATTTTTCATACTAGCAACTTATTTACTTTCCGGATGAATGGCTAATAGTATTCTGTCTGGATCTCAATAGAGCTTATTACATACATGATCAAGCTTTCCCCAAGACTTTTAATGCCCTACTCGTTTTTTATGCTCTCCTGTCAACGACTGGAAAGAATGGAAGATTCGATGATATGATGATAATGAAATTGGATACGGTTATGCGACTCCCAACAATAAAAAGATATGTACTTTGTATGACCGTAAACACAAAATTTGTGGATCCGATGAGCTCAGCATTACACTCGCATTATTGAAACTGTTAGCAGGAATCAAGTAATATTTGCAAGGTACGTAATACTATCATCGAATAGTAACTTTGATGATACAAATGTTCCGCCAAAAGTTTTCTGAAGCATCAAAGCGCCATGTTCAATCGTTTTCCTGTGAGGTATGCCTAATATTGATACTGATATTATGCAAGTTGGGATGAAAATATCTGCTAATATCAGCTCTTTTCGGCAGCATCATCCTCTTACATGGAAACATCATCGTCTTTTCCTCTCCTTCTAATATGTACTTATCCACTTGGCTTGATTTCCTAAACGTATTTGCTCACATTATCTTGCTCGTATCATATTCTACCTCGTTTGCTTTCTCCTTAGTTTTCTCTCTTTCCTCATCCCCGTCGAAGAAAAGGAGATTGAAAGAGAGAAAGGAAGAAAAAATAGAAAATTGTGGATTGTTTTGTTCCTCCCATTTTTCGTTGTTATTGACTCATGTTGTGGTCTCCCCTTCTATTGTCAGAGAGACTGGATGGATCGCTCACAATGCAACCTTTTATTATAGGGGAAAGTGGAATCGAAACGAAAAAAATAAGATGTATCATTGTACTTTTCTTCTCTCTTCGTTTCTAGCTACTTTCATCAGCGAGTTTTATAAAGCAGCCATAAAAATATAAAAAGTTTATTTCTTGATGTATGGATGAATTGTGTAATTTCTGGTTGCATCTTCTGGTTATGACATAGGATTGGAGAGAGCACGAGAGGATGTGAGGGAATGAGAGTGTTTCATGATGGTTGATGATGATATTACTACATTTATAGATATGAATGGAGTCATCATGGAATTCCAGTATTGTGTTTACTCTCTCATAATCCCCCCTTGGAATGGTTCAGTGGTGAAGCATAAAAGATTTTTGGGGAGGAGAATCTTACGACGGAAGTCACTTTTTACTTTGCCTTGTAACTTTGATGGAAATACATTAAGGGCTCGTTGAAATCGAGGAGATGTGTGCGGATGCAATATTTACTTTCTGATTTGTAAATACTGGCAGATTTTTTTGTACATATCACGTGATATCACGCAATCGGATTCTATTAAGAGCTTTGGGATGTCCTCGTATTGGCATCTTTGTCAAGCTTATTTTTTGACTCGTGCAGTAACCAAGAATGCTTGTTTGTATCATGTAATCTTCGCAAACTTTAAAGGAGAGAATACTTGGAGAAAATGATTTTTTCTGGGAAACATACATACATACCTACACACACATGTTTCTTCCCTTTATTGATTTAAGGATTGAATTCCGTCACACCATCACCTGCTTTGTCAAATAAAACCTTGTGGCTTCCTCATAAATTCCTGGCACGTCAGTTTTAGTTTTAAGACGACGCCTCGTACTCTAAGCGGGTGAAAGCTTTACGTAAATCTCAGCGTACCTTTTATTCTCCCAACTTCGTCTCTCTCTTCTCTTTCTAACATCTATAGTTTATGGTGGACCTCGGAATTTTTACTTTTCTTTTATATCATTTTCTAAGGAAAGGGCTTAAGTGCACAGAAATAATTTTTAACGCAAAGTTTCAAGTTCAAACTGCTATAGTACATGGTCCTAAAACCGCATACCCATGCCGTCGAAAAAAAGTTACGAATTCCGATCCAGTTGTAGTGTTGTGCGCGACTTGCTCGGATGACACATAGTGAGTTATGACATATGCTGCAAAAGATTCAATTTATTTTATGACCATGATTCTGATTGGGGGAGGAGCACTCGATAGTTTTTGCTGTTATTGACAAACTTATATATAAAATGAACTCGGTATTGGCGCCTGCTGTAATATGGCCTTCTTTGACGCCTGGGAGAAATGAAATTAGAAGTATGTATTTTGCCTTACTCGAGTGGATAATCTCTGAGATTGTAGCCACTAGACTTTTTCATTGATTTCATTTCCGATTTTCTTGTTTGATTCCGTGCCATTGATATGGGAATCCTTAACTGTATAAGATTTCTTCAATTTACGACTTGATAAGACTTGGTGCTTGCCACGCAAAATATTGCGTGCTTTTGAGCATACGGCATGTGGGTGCATACCTATAAATACTTTATATACCTACAAATAAATAGGCATAAGCAGCAATTTTCTCCTTTCCTCAACTTACTTCATGAAGACCAAGTCCGAAAGACTTGTTAGTCGAAAATGCACCAGTCTGGCTTAGGTTCAGGGTCAACCGTGTCACACACGTAAATTATAGACTTCTCTTTTCCATTTCCTGATCCATTCAACCCAACGGTGCCATGAAATGCACATGAAAAACTTTGTCATTTGTTCATGGATACTATCCACCCCCACCCATCAGCGCTAGAGGTCATTAAACCTCCCCCTCTTTCACTCACTTCTCCTTTTGACTCATTTATTATGATTTTTTCCTTAAGAAAATGTAGCAGGACAGATAAGAAAGGAAGTTGTATTCAGATTGAAGTGAGCTTTCACTCTGCCAAAAAGACCAAGTGGACTAATGATTCATCCTATCTGAGACGTTATCTTCATGTGTCGTCGTCCTCAAATTTATAGTTTTAATATCTTACGTTTCTTATATTTGGCATGGTGAAGTTGAACTGTGCGGGGGATGAGTTGCCTTCATTCCACTGCACTGCTGTCTTGTACTTTTTTGGGCAGCTTCCCTCGTAAAATTATTTCTCTTCCGTTTTCCGGATAAGCCATTCAAGCAATCACTGTGTGGTAGGTGCCTCTATTTGAATAGACAAGGCGTCGTTTTCCCTCCATTCTTCCGTGGCACGCATGCCATTTATCTCGGAGCCCTATTTTATGAAAGACTTTTCCTCTATTTGGGGCTCCACTCTCTCTTTTGCCTTCTTTCTCCGGAAGCACTTTTTTCCTCTTGACAAGAAGGAAGTCCTGTAAATGAGCCTTCTCGATGAAGAAAGTTTTTCTGATTGGAGAATGGGCTTCAATATTGTAATTTCTTGGAATGGGAATATCAACATTATCATGATATTTCTCATTTTTTCAACAAGTTTTCCTATGCTTAGGAACACTCATGACTTTCACTTTTTTATCTGTAATGCTCATCTCTTCTGTTAATGGCGAAAGTCGATGATATGACTGATATGGATATTGGTCCTGTTCGTGTCCATTGCCACTGCCTTAAAGCTGACATTATGTTGGGATTTTACTTTGAAAAAAGATCCAGATGGAGCTTTATAAGCTCTGGTGGCGTCTCCTTCCTGGTGACATGGAGTATGGCTTCGTATCACTTTTTTTTGCCATTACTATCAATATTATATGCGCATCGGAACAAGTCTTCTTTCTTCTTGAATTGCTTTTCTTTCATCGGCAGTTGAGTTCCTCTAAAGCGGCTCTGAATACAACATTTCGCCTGCTCAATCGACAGCAAAAATATATAGATGGACCAGGGAGAGTGAACTTCTCCGCTGGGAAGTAGTTACGGGCATTGAGAGAAAGACAAAATCGGAAGGCGAGTACTTTTTGATCGCCTTTTGAATGGGCTTTCAGCCTTTCTAATGGTCCTTCAGACCAGCCATCCGCAGGACTGTTATTTTCCCTTTCTATTTATTTATAGCGAGTAACAGTCGCATGATGGAATTTTCGACGCAAGATTTGCAATTTTTTTGTTTCAAATGTTCCAAACTCATGTTCAGATTACATCTGAGGCATGTAATTCCCAATGGTTTATGTTTTCCAACGTATTGCACAAAATGGATTTGGAAAACAATTCGAATCGGAGTAAAACGGTTTTTGTTACAAGTAGAACTTGTATAGCTTTCACATTGTGTTTACCAATAATAAAAGGATAGTTTTGTAGTATCAGTTTTTGGGTTCTGTAACTGTAACTCATCTGAATGACACGGAAATGTACAAGGATATTGCAACCGAAAAAATATAATGGCGGAATCATGATTTACCTACACGGACCAGTGTAAGACTCATTCTAACTGATTGTGATTATGATAATATATCGGTGGATGTACTTATACATATACATAGGAATTGAATCAAGCGTTGGACTTTTGGGAGTATCCAAATAAAAATAATAGCGCTCTTCAATAGCAGGTGCGCTATTACGAAAGCGTTTAGCCATCCTTTACCAGTAAGCCTAACACTTCGTTAGTGCGTAGGCCCTTAGCAAAAAAATAATGGTAGGAAGAATGATAGAAAAAAGGTCTGACTTTTTTTTAAAAACTCTGAATCACCACAAGAAGAGTCGGAAGTGGGACCCATAGAACATTGCCATCATCATCCATGTCAGCGACACGCTTTACCCGTCCAAGATAAACGACCGTCTTTTGTTCCTTGCCTACTTTTTTTCTCCGTTTTCTCTTTTTTATTCACGCCTTTCGAGAGAAAAAATCCCCTCTGTTCCTTGTTTGCTTCGTACTCTCGAGTGCAGAAAAATATACAAGGTTTCTCTCCTCTCTTTCTCTCTATGGGAGCTTTAAGCACACAAAAGATCTCGCAACATTC
>JAHZMY010000056.1:0-12269 GCA_027743915.1 Seira sanloemensis
ACATCATCTTAATGCGTGGCAAAAGGGCCTAAATTATTTAATAAAAAGTGGTGCGATGTTGATGCCTTCAAAAGCTGTTTGGTTTAATTGACAGCATTAGTCTATAGTATTGACGCAATAAACCCATTCAGCCGTGCTGCAGTTTGCTAATCAACAAGATCAAGTCGAGATCTCTCACGTAATTTTTGAACGTTTTTTTTTTTTATAAATTGCAACATTTCATAAAGCAAATAAGTGTTTGCATGATACATGTACGCTGTACACTAGTATGTGCATCTGCATAAAACTTCAATCGCAAGAAACTTGTCAAATCTGATGGATTATAGGTAAAAGTTTTACTACGATTTTTACTCAGCTTCTGATGCCATCCCTCAAGCTCAAAGTTCAAGGAGACTTTGAGGAATCAACCGGAAACAAGATCTCCCTATAAGCAAAAAGTTGCGTAATATCAAAAAGTCTAAATGCAAAGCCAACGCGTATGAAACTTGAAACTAGTAGAAAATCGTCACAGTCACACTTTGAAATCTTGGCTAAGTATGCGCATATCTAGTCATCTAGTCGACGATCACTGCAAAATACCACTTTTTTGTCATGTGTGTGTCTACACACATTTATGCATGAAAAATGCAAATCTCTTCATAAAATCTGCTGTGTGCCTGAAACAAATACCCAGCATTCGGAGCAGGAGTGACCATGCATGTAATCACGCCTTTTCTCTTGACGAAAAAAATTGCTTTCTTTTTTCAATCTACTTACGCATCGTCTTTGAAATCTTCGCAAAGATTTTTTTCAAAAACTATGTAGATGTACGATGTATGCATCTACTGTAGCTTAATCTTCTGGTGTGCCAGAGTGCTCAAGTACTCATAAATCAGTCACAACTTCGCCATTAGTCCGAAGACTGAATGGTGATCATGATGAAAGAAATTGGAGCAAGTCCATTTACGACATTTTTCTTCTCTCTCACTCTTCTCTACTGTCCACTCAGCCGTTGCAGTTTCAGGTACACACAAACAACAATGAAGAAGTGCTAACTAGATTACACAATGTTGCATCACCACCACACCTTTGTTATTTATCTTTGGCTTCTTACGAGCATCAGCAGCAGTAGGTTCATAAACCTCCTCTAAGCATATAATACTTCTTGGCCTACCTACTCATCTTTTTGGATGCAGAAGAAGAAGAAAAAAAATCAGTGATAATGAGCATGAGACAGTACTGCTGCTGTCGTTGTTACTGTTGCAGTTGCACTTTGCTTCTAGTATCCTAAAAAAAGTGACCACTGAAATGACAATTGAGAAAAAGGAATTAAGCATGTGCGTGATAGAGAAACGTTGAGTGCTGTCTTTTTTGCCAAAAAAAATTAGTAGCGAATTATATATTATCATGATGATGTCCACTCTAGAACTTGAGAGATTAAATTTAGAGTAAGTAGCGACCACAAAAGCAGAGTGAAGAAAAAAATTTGCNATTAAGCATGTGCGTGATAGAGAAACGTTGAGTGCTGTCTTTTTTGTCGAAAAAAATTAGTAGCGAATTATATATTATCATGATGATGTCCACTCTAGAACTTGAGAGATTAAATTTAGAGTAAGTAGCGACCACAAAAGCAGAGTGAAGAAAAAAATTTGCTCCTCACGCTATACGCTCTTGTTACTTTTTTTCTCACGTTGAAATTGGTCACAGCGAAAATTAGGCATAGAAGGCTCCAAAATAAAAAGTTGCATAATTCACGATTTTTCTTCGAAATTTACCCCCTCTCTCTCCTATAATTCATCACATCTGCGAAAACATACCTAAACAAAAAAGGGATTTTTTAAAGCTCTGGTTGAAAACCCTTTGAAACCTTCAAAAGTAGCACATGTATATATACATACATATTTGTTTTAATTATGCATCAAGTTTAATACTAATAAAAAAGGATTTTTTTAAAGCTCTGGTTGAAAACCCTTTGAAACCTTCAAAAGTAGCACATGTATATATACATACATATTTGTTTTAATTATGCATCAAGTTTAATACTAATAAAAAAGGCAAAATTCAGGTTAGCCATATGATATTTCACAATATGAATAAAAAACTGCATTAAATTACGCAACGTAAACAGCTACCTAAAAAAGTATATGCATACACACACAAGTCATTAATCCGGATTTTTTTCTCTTCTCTTGGATCATCATCTTCGTCTTCTGTGTGTGCAAGGACCCATTCGGTATCTTTACACAGGATCGTACTATTAAAGTGTTGTAGAGAACGATTCACTAATATAATGGTGAACATCATTAGTCTTGATAAAAACTGGGAGAACATGAATGAAATTATCTCTGAAAAACCTGTAGTCACGCTCATATTCTCCCTCATCATCAATCACAATGCTAAATAGTTTCAGCAAGTGTGGGATTCTTCAAGCTGGTCGCGTCGTGCAGTATATTTTTTGCACACATTATTACATATAGATTTTTGTACTAGATGACAAGTTTGATGAAGGTTAAGCCCTTATAACTCTCTGCTAAAAGTAAAACGTTGTTTATATTAGAATCTCTAGAAAAAAATGCTTGTGTTGCATAATGCATTTTTGTTGAAGAGACTGACGAAGGGGCCGAGTAACCTACTCTTCTTCTTCTTCGAGGTATTTAAATGACTACCCACCGCTCACAGGGTAATTCCGTACCTCCTGGGAATCTGTGAGAATGAATCGAGTTACAGGTTTCGATTTTCTCTTTTTATCAGAGTTTTATGATTGGATTACGTCGAGGAGAGAGAGAGAGAGAGGAAAAAAAGTTGATCTTTAAAGAAAACTGGAATCGATAGGAAGGCTTTTTATGAGAAGGCTTGTCATGTCAGTTTTGTGTTCGAAAAGGAGAAACACAAGGCATTTATCGTGTTTGATCTCTTTTTAATGTTATTGAATGATTATAACTCGTTAATGGCGATGGCAATGACTTTTCCTCCTTTTCCTTACGCTAGATTTGATACTGGCTGGCTGTAGCTGTGTGCTACTTACGGCAAATTAATAATTGCTGGGACTGAGCTAGATAAATGCAATTATTCTTTTTTTTCGTGAATTTCAATTCGCAGTTGCAGTATGTAGGTACCTGACTACTTGATAATTACAATGTCGGAGAAATTGCTGTTGTATGTTCATTGATAAACAATAACAAACATGGTTTACGTTGATGACTATTATTTCATCCCAATTTCCCAATCATATCAGATATGAGATTTGGATGAACTCTGAGAAGCAGTTCAGGAGACTGCCGAGAGGAGCTTGGGTATTATTATGGCTGATATTGAAATGTGAGAAAGACGTGATTGACATAAGTAAGAGTACAGTAGTAGGCCAATTTTTTCTTCTCCTTCTGAATCTCATCTGGGGAAAAGAGGCTAGCAGACAACAGGTGTCGATTAGATTTAATAAGGATCATTTTCACGATTTCGAATTACACCAACGGCGGGCGGCATCAGTACCTAATGCGTTCGCTAATCAAAATATAGCTACTTACAAGAGGGAGAGACAATGATTAAAAATAAGCCCAGATAAGATTTCAAACTTCATAAATTATTTTCAGAGATTGTCCACTCATCCATCCCACATTGCATCATCATTCATCATCATTGTCTTGAGTACTCACATACGTAATTAATTTTTCCCTCAGTGATGAATAGCCGCATAACTCAATCTGGCCACATTCAGGTAGAATTTAGCCCTCTTTAATGCAATCATCAAACAAGGATGTGGCATTTCTTAAGGGATTGTTTTCTCCTCCTCGGTTAGTCGGTCTCTATTGTACTGATGTGATGCTCACGGGCCCACAAGACCGTCATTTTTTTGCGGCTTTTGAAGATATAGGAAAAACTCGATTTTTTGCCCAGAAGCTCTTTTTTCATATTGAGTTGACCGATGATTAGTGGGAACAGCGGGCAGTCTTTTACAATCAGAGGGGAAAAATGTGCTTTCCTTCCAAAAAATATTACAATCTTTCTGTTTTCCCTCACAAGTTTAGAGAAACATTAGCTCATCCTTACAATATATGCATGTGTGTACGTACCTAAGAGTTTTCTTCAGGATCACTCTTTTAAATCATGAAAGTCGTGAAAAGGAGCCTCTCAATCCGATCTCAGGTAAATACAGGTATTTTGCTTGATGAAAATGATGAAATTTATTATGTTTTTATGAAGGAAATATAGTATTTTCGGTATTACTCAATCCAAGTCCTAGTTCAGCTTTTTCATGAGATATTGGGTCAAAACGATGTTTACAAACTTTAAAAACTTTTCAGATGGGGAGAAAAGTATCATATCATATCCTTCTCTCCTTAACTCGTTCTCTGTCATTAGAAAAACGAAGGCAAGTCCAAAAAACAAAGTGGAATTTATCTCTCTTTCTCTCCCGCATACTAAAATACAAAAATACTTGAGCATTTCAGCTTAATTTTCTCTCAAGATCAAAATATTAAGAAAAAAACGTTTCATGATATATTCCTTTTTTATCTTCATCATCATTCCCTACATATTTTTCATACTTTATTTTCTCGGTACAGCGAGAGATGAATATATGGATGATTATGATTATTATGCAAGAAGAGGTGTAAACGCTGATAGTCAGCCGTGCGTAGATATATTAAAGCCAAAAAAATCTTTTTTTTTGTAACGGGATCAGCCGAGCATTTTTGGGCAGTGTTGTATGTATGTATGTATGTATGTACACACACAATATTCGCATTTTTCATCTAATAGATTTTCTCTCTTTTGCACAAGAAGATCATAATACATTTTCTAGGCAGTGTTGTATGTATGTATGTATGTACACACACAATATTCGCATTTTTCATCTAATAGATTTTCTCTCTTTTGCACAAGAAGATCATAATACATTTTCTACGACGAGTTGGTCGTTATTATGTAATAGTAGCCTTTGGATTCTCAAAGACTCCCCTACCTCAACGCATTTTCTCAGGTTTGTGTTTTTCCTGGCATTCTCGTTTTTCGAACAAGTCTCACGCGGAGAGAGAGAAGAGAAGTATATGAATCTCTCATCTCTCTCATCCAAATCCAATGAATAAAAAAGTAGAAAAGATATTAATAGCGAGATTAATCCTCTACAAAAGCTTATACATATACCTATTTTTTATGGATGCCCATATCTTTTTTTAAAGAGAGATTGACTTTTGCAAAACGTAATTGTTTTATTGTTTGTTTGTCGGTGTAAATCAAAGGCGCAATAGCGACTTTACAAGAAATCAAAACCTCACAATCGTAAAAATTGAGTTTTGATTCAACTCTATTTATTTATGAACATGAATCCAACCTTTTTTCAAGAGGTTTGGCAAATTTGTAGTTTAAGAATGAAAAAAAAATGCTTCAGAATATCTCGGCTTTTGCATCAGAAAGAAATCATTAGACTATTTTGCCAAAACTCATTTTCTTATTAAACATATTAAAGGCTTTTTTACAATTGCTAGAAGAGTGTGTAAGGGATGTGCCGTGTGTGGGAACTTAGCGTAGGCTTTTGAACAAGGTATTTGAGAAGAAGGTGAAATAGCGGTTTTCCAATAAAAATCAAAGACTTAGCATAGATTTTTATTAGAATTTTTTATTTGCGTCGGACAATTAAATTGTGTACTCTATAAAACTGCAGGCTTATGGCAATCCTTCAGTCTCTTACCCTAGAGCCTTCCCCACACCATCACTCAGACACCCTTCTTGAGCTTGGCAAAAACTTTTTTTTTCAAAAATTATATGGATTAGGCTGGCTCATTATGTCATTACGAGGTGGAATGGTATAATAAAGCATTCATTACTCAAGGTGTGGGCTACACATACTCAGGTTGTAATGCCCAACTTAAAAATTCAATTTCAGTATTAAAAACCAATAAAACTTATTCAGGTATTTTTGAGGTTGTAAAGTTGTAATTAGCTTCAGCGAGAGAAAGAGGGGAAAATAGCACAGTACACATTACAGCTCCGTGGACTCGGTAAAACGCTTTAAAAAATCCCGTGTTGAACATATTTGGGAACTCTAAAAGATGTGTGAAAAACAAGCTCGTCTTGAAAAAAATTCCTCTTACACAAGCATTTTAACACTTTACAAGATGCACGTGGCACCTGATTGTAAGATCTACCTGTGTTTGTACCTTTCCCCAAAGTAAAATTCCCAATTTAGCCCTGTTTCAACTCTATATCTTGCATACATGTGTGATAGAAGTTATCTAAATGGAAAACGAAGCATTTTTGACGAAAATTTGCACTTAAACCACTTTACAACTCCATGAATATGATTATGTCAGCGAAGGTAAGCAGAAGCCTTTCGGTTCGAGCATTATTTTAAAGGTAGTACATTCCTCTGACTGACTGAGAAATCTGAGGATATGTGTTTATGGATGTGTACATATAGTATGTGCTACGCTTCGGTATTTTCCCTGGTTCGAAGAAACACGTCGCCTGCCAAACTCCACAAAATACAATAGATCATGAAGGGAAAAAAGTCTTAAGGAAGAAATGCCACCGCGTATGTGATGATAAATAAAACATACGATACCGTTGGAATCCGGCTTGTCAACACATTTCTTCAGAGTTGTAGTCTTCTTTATGATTATTATCTCACCTGTTTCGTCGTATGGGGTCTCGCGAATTATTTTTAAAGTCGTGTTTTTCCCCTGTCACGGGAAAATATTTTAATGAAAAAAATAATCCTTCTACTGCATTATATGTACGTAGTAATAATGACACACGCCGGCAACAACCTATAACACATCATGATTGTATACGATACTAGTTTGTTCTTGAACTTCTATAAATAAAAATTGTTACTACATTGCGCAACTTTAATGTAGGACAAGTCATTAAAACATGGTCGTCAATAATGTGATATCCTCTCCTTCCCAGAAGAAAAAAACTGGAACAGAAAGACATAAACTATCATACATTTACACCTTTAACAGTTAGGAATTAACATTATTCATTACAAGTCCGTCCTAAGAAAAGTTGACAAAGTAATCGGCACAGTTTCATCTTATCCATCACTACAAATTTTTCTTCTTGTTTCAAGCCAAAAAAGTGGCCACTCTAAAAAAAATTCAAATGAAATGAAAATATATGCCTATAAATGTAATGAGCTGGCTGGATGTTATTCCATCAAGAACACGAACTTGACCTCTGAGCTCACCTCTCATTATGAGATTCACTACATAAGATTCACTACATCATTTTTCCACTCGTGTTACTTTTCAGAGAAACGCACACTCTCCACAGTTCGCACACTCGCAGCCTGTCACTTTTTTTGCAACCTGCAACAACGGCAACCTGCAACCTGCAAAAGGTACCCCGCTATAAGGCCCTGCACTTAGGTCTTGTGAAATGGAAGAAGTCTTTTGCTTTTGGCATCCAAAAAAATTGAATCTCTTTTTTGGCTTGTGCTCCTGCTACAGTTTACTCACGCGGTAAATTATTCTCACCTTGAAACTCAAGGCTTATGTAGAATGTACCTAAATTCCAATGGAGTTTTAATTTAAAGTAGCCTAATAATATTTTCTGCGATAAAATGTTCAAAGTGCTTTTGTAATAATTTGGACTAGAAAAAATTTAATTATCATTTGCCACTTTAATAATGATTTAAGCACTCTCGCAAAAAAAAGCTGGGGTTGTATTTATTATAGAGTAGAAGTACATTTTTATGAAAATGTAATACTTTTAACCGAGATGTAATATGTAATGAAGACTGAAGGCCAGAAGGGATTTTTATTTTAGTGGTGGTGGTTTATGATGCCTCTCATAATCATATGAATTTTAACTAGTCGGTTTTTTATGAGATTAAGATCAGCTTTTTTTCTCTTCTCTGGTTTATGAAGTTGTTTTCAAGTCCCTTTTACGCCTGGTTTTAACAATGAGATGTTGTTTTGTCTGGGACGGAGAAATAAGGCTTCTTCATTACCCGAGCTCATGAATATGATATTTATTTGTAACATAATAGAAGATATCCTTTACAGAGTATTGTTATCGATGTGAGCTATAGGTATAGAGAGAACATCTTTAACGACTTCATCATCAGTTGTACAATAACTTCCCTCCTTTATGTTGATTTTAAGGCGATTCGCACCGGGACAAACTAGAAGTATATCCTAGTAAAAGAGTGTGATATACTATTGACGAAATTTGAAATGATTTGAAAAACATGTTTTTGGTGTGTTCAAAGACATTTATGACTTGCCCAAATGTTTGCCACAAAACGCACTCTTTTAAAGTTCTTAAGATTTTAAGGCGATTCGCACCGGGACAAACTAGAAGTATATCCTAGTAAAAAAGTGTGATATACTATTGACGAAATTTGAAATGATTTGAAAAACATGTTTTTGGTGTGTTCAAAGACATTTATGACTTGCCCAAATGTTTGCCACAAAACGCACTGTTTTAAAGTTCTTAAGTAGGGTTAACCTTACAACTATAATTTTGCTGCGTGCAAATACCATTCCCGCAGAAAAATTGAACCATTCACGATTGTGGCCAATTTTGTAGCCTAAAAGCTACAATAAACATTATTTTCTTCAGAACACTTCCATCTTTCAACACAATTCTCAACGCAGGCATACCTGCGTAAGACTTCTCCCATTTCTTCCGAAAATGAGCAAAATAGGTCAAATCGAAACATAACCAATGATAAAAAATCAGAGGGAAATTGACAGTCTCGGCGAAGAAAAGTAAATTATCCTGACACTGGTTAAAGTGTACATATCTCAACAGCAAAAAATAGCACGTCAATTTGTTTTCATTTTCACAGCAAACCAAATCTTGAGACTCGGCGGGGTGAAGACATATCAATCTGTGATCCCCTCTTTCACCTCACTCAAATATTCATAGGCTTTTCTCTGTTTGAAAGCCGTCACATGCATCATTCCTTAAAATAAAGTTTTAGGCTGCAGCTCTTAAACAGATTATTATTATTATATACACTCCCTTACGTCTGCGTCTATACGTATTAGGTAACACGGTTCAAGTTAAGATCTCTTGCGAATTTTGTTCCTCTCAGCCCATCCTGGCACTGACAGTTTGTTACACTGACATTCTTTAAAAACCCTTAGCCTGAAGAAAGGGCTTAATTGGGCATGAATCGAATCAAGCGAAGCAAAAAGACGAAGGGAGAGGACCGCCGTGCCGTCACTTAGCTCTGTTTTCTGTATCATCATCACATCTCGTCATCTCATCATATTCATATTTTTGATATGATAAGGAGAGGCTTTGTATTTTAGGCTGTACAGAAATGTAGGCCAGTCATGGGCAAGGCACTTCATTGTTTTGGTCAGTTTCTTTTGTCTTTCCTCCCATTTCCATATTATGAGGAACAATGATATGCATAACACGAGGGAGAAAATGAGCGTAGAGGAGAAATAATATTTTGTAAGGAATGTACTTTTAGAATTAGTGCATGCGCATGAATATTTTAAGAAGAAAAAAAATCTTTTCATTCATGCTGTAAAATTGCAACTTCACATGTCCATATCCAACCGAATTAAACACTGTATTTTTTACAAGCTTAAGGATGAGATGTCTATCTTTTCATACCGTACTTTATCGTGTAACTGATCCTTGTGATCTGTAGCAAAAGGAAAACATTTTTATATGTTTCATATGTAAGTAAAGTACAAGAGGGGAAAATTTATGAGCTACGAGGGCCATTTTTTAACGTTCGATAAGCCAAACAATGTCTTCCGTGTCTCCATATACAGCTTGTGTGAAGCCAATCTTAAATTGTCTTTTAAGATTTACCGTGAATTACAGAGCACATTCCCCTGTGCCAATATTGGGCAATACATATATACCGAGTCGTAATAATGAACTTTAACGGAATGTGCTATTGGGCCTTTTGTTCAATGCAAACTCGACAGTGAAATATTGAATGTAAAGGTAAAATTTTGCAAGAGATGCGAAGCAATTCTCCTTTTTATCCTTGTCAGTTTTAATGATGTCCATTTTATTCTGTCAATACACTTTTCAGTGACGAATTTATTACTTTTTTTGGGAATGCGAGTGAGTGATGCGATCTTGTTTGCAGTCGATAATTACAGCAGCAACATGCTTGTTTTACACTTGGAATCTTGCTCCGAAAACGAGCCATGGCAAATAGGCAGTTCCTCTTTTTTGCAGTAATTGCACCAAATTAAATACCTATTTTCACTCACTTTGGTAGAGGGTCACCTTCATCTGGAAAATTATAGTTTTTTTGGTGTAGGTCAAAAACACGGAAATGGATGAAGACGTGATCTTTCCTTCCAACCTTTAATGATAATAATGCAGAGCAGTCGTTGCCCTTCTAAATTTTGATGACCATTTCACATTTTGTCTTAATTTTAGAGGCGTTCTGAATTAATGAGTCTGATTCAATGCAAGAGAGCCTCTGTGAGGATGCAGACGTTAATTGAATAAAGATGAATAAAAAGTGTACATTCTGTCTTGTCATGTGCATTGATTGGCAATGGGCAATCTATATATCTTTTTATGGCCGCAGGTGAGATCTTCGCAATCCTTTAAAATGATTATCACTACACAAGCCCTGTCATAACGCGCTGGGCTTCGCAGAGCAACATGTCCAATTTATTATTGGAAATGATTCCCTCAGGACACACGTCAATAATTTCTGAGGCTCTATTCATTCACCGTATTTACCAAACAATGCAACTCTATTTTGAATTATGGTAATGCTCCTTGTAAATTCAGAATAGAATATGATACACATACACACACACTCACTTTGTGAGACTGAAGCTGAAAGCAATAAAAAATAGGAAGCAGAAACAAAATCTCTCTGTAAAATATATCTGGCCAAAGAAATGGATTGCATTGCCAAAAGCTATGAACGCTCAATTTGAACGGGAATTCAATAAAAATTGGATCCTGCAAGTAGTGAGTATTGACAAAGAGTGTGATGATTGATTGTCAACCCACTTTACATATATATTTGTAATTACATCAGTATGCATACTTCAATGTCCACTTGTTGGATGATCTTTGAGGCTGGTGACATAGTGCTCCGTTGATACTGTGATATCCATCATGTTCATTGTTGTCATTTTTTTGGTTCGCATTTTTATGACATGTAAAACTAGGGCGCGATGACACCTCACTCGTTCCAAATAATTACAAGATTGTATTACGAAAATGCAGAAAAAAGACTCGATGGGCTGTTCTGTGAGAGGGAAAACATTGGGATGGGAATTTCCTCATAGATAGAATATTTATATATCTTGAGGAAAGGATAAGGACAAGGTAGTAAATGAACATAAAAAAGTCTATATATGATGCTCTTGGTGCAACAGGGAACAAAATGAATGTTATTTGCGGTTTGTCACAAATGGAAACATGCTCTCAAGGAATGAATGGATAAAAAAATGTGGCAATTCTGCATATCTTTTTTTGATTCCACTGGTGGTCTCGTCTCTAGGTCTGTGTACCCTCTCTCTGTTCGGCTCATTTGTCATTTGAATTATCATAATCACATAAATTCTTGTGCGTTGGCAATCCACTATCCACTCCTGCTAATCCCTTGGGAATGTGGTAATGTTGCGAAAAAAAATTGTCTTTTGTTCTTTTTAAAGATGTTTTGCAATCAATTAGTAAGGTATTGGAAAAAAGAGATTCCGCACTGTGTGAATTGAAGGCATGGGATGGTGTGATGCGAAATTCAGGTGTCATGGGCGTAGTCCCGGAACATGATTGATATAAAAAGTTGCGAATGTAATGCAACACAGTCGTAAAACTCGAGTCCCTGATAAAGATAGATAAGGTAAGAAGGCGAGAGTAGGGATAGGACTAGCAATAATGACCTCTTCCATTGATACAAATGACAAATAGCCACATAGGCACATATTTATTGATTAAATGAAATTTCTAATTGACCATCAAACTAGGAGTAATAATTATAAATCAATTTAGAATGTTAATACAAATCCATGCCTTTAGTTTGGCACGGTTTAAATGGCTTAAATACAAGTATTTTACAAAGTATTTATGTCACAAAGTATTTATGTGTTTGTTTCGTCTTATTTTGCTTTGAAATCTGATTCTGACGTAACAATTATGTGAAATTCGTCATCCGAGTACGAAATAATTTTTAAAAAACTTTCTAGGCTGAGGTTCCTCGCATGAGTACATTGGGTAAAGACTCAAGCTTCTTCACCTTTGCAGACTAAACATCTTCATTTTCATACTTGAGTAAATAATACGTATTATTATTTATACATACATCTTCACCAAAACAAAAATTATTCATAAAAATTACA
>JAHZMY010000057.1:0-17651 GCA_027743915.1 Seira sanloemensis
TTTTTTGTTAGATACAGCACCGTGTATAGCTTTCCACTTACGGCAGTGCCGAATGCCAAGAACCGCAAGGTGCCAAGCTTAAAAGATAGAGCGGCGAGCAGATGCTTCCTGGGGAAATTGTTCCAACAAAATTGCTCATTTCAGAAAGTGAGACGAGTTTACTTACCACCTACTCACACTCCGAAAGCCGACATTTTACTTTTGCCAAGAAGGATTCTTTAAAGGTGCTTTATCGAAAGTCTCTGGAGAAAAGTTGAGTTATGCTAAAGTGAACTTTAGTATTCATGAACGTGATGATGATGGAGCAAAGAAAATGGATGGAATGAAGATGGCAATGACAATATATGTAAATGATCGTGTAATGTAATTTTGAAATATTCTCCTCAGCTTTTTGTGCCCATGCTCATCATGCTTTCGTTGGGAGCTGCTTTTTATAGCAAAGATTAGTATTAGAGTTGGAAGATCAAAAATGAATTTGTATTTTTACGTGTGGGTCAAAGTACCAAAAGTGAAAAGTTTTATCTCCTCCAAAAACAGTCGTTGTTGTTGTTCTCTCGGCCAAAGAAATATTCGCAAAATTCAGTCGCGGATGGCAATTTCCAATGAAATCAAAGCAACTTTTTATAGCACTTGGGTACAATCAAACTCAAATCCGAGTGAAAAAGTCGTCCTAAAACAAAAAAAATTGATTCAAAAGGGTCGCTGAATGGCACCATATGTTCACTTTATCCTTGTCACAGGCTAATACGTCCCACAGACAAAATCATGTAAAAAAGTGATATGAAGCTTCCGCCCAAATTTCCATGTGTAGAGCAAGAAACAGCCGCCGTAAAAAATTGCTCATGTCTAGTCTGAAACCACAAAAAATTATTTTATTTGATGAGATTTACTTGAGTCATATCACGCATTACTTTAACAATCTAGGCCAAAGTTTAATAGAGGCTTTACTTGATTGGTAAGCGACGAGGTTTTAGAATAAGTTGATTACTTTTTTCTGCAACCACTAAAAAAAGATGGAAGAAAGCGAACCGCTTGAAATCGCCCTTCATAAAATTAAGGACTGACGAGAAGAAGCTTCAATCATATAAGAAAATGAAACATGAGAATGTACTGCAAACTCACGTTTTGTGCGACAATGACGGAAAAATCTCATTTCGCGACCATAAATGACATGAACATGAGCGGTGGCGGCTTTTTGTCGGAGAGAAGTGCTCGTATTCATAATCATGTCATGGAGAAATACTAGCCAGCTCACATCCTGGCAAAACATATACATATGTTCATGCCAATACACAGGGAAACCATAGCCTCTCGTAAATATTCCAAGTCTATAAGTAAATTTGTGTTGTTTGAAAGGTAGGGAAAGACGGGAATTGTGAGTGGCAGGCGGATATTAAGGATATTTTGTATGATCATAGCCGCCGCCAAAGATGTAATAAAATGAAGCAGTTGCAGACGCTAAACTGGATAGAATCTTACCACACAAGTCAAAACGGTACACAGTTTTTTGCAAAAAAAATGGAGTTAGCTTAGTTAGCTTTCTCTCTGCTGTTGCCATAATTTGTGTACATATTCAAAAGCATAAAAGAAAAAATCTGCAACTGCAGAAGGCTTTTACTGCAGAAAAAAGGAAAAAATTCAAAGTTGGTGATAGCTCTAAAAACTCATTGTTTTTTCTTTGTGAAACCACTGGGCTCGTAAATTTTATGTCAATGCCCAATAAATTAAATGAACCCTTGCACTCAAAAACAGTAAAGCAGAAAAAGTGGTAACGTATAAATGTGGAATTCCTTGTAACTCGCATATGCCAGAGCAGCAAATATGCCAAACTCGGCTTTAATTTAGCAACTTTAACGTGAGATCTGGTATTAACTGGCCTGGTGACAAGAGCAGACGTTTTTCGGGTAATATACAATTGGGTGCCTGAGTCACAGGTTCTGACAGATTCAGCGGCTATAGAATGCCATGAAGCCGTGGCTCACTAAATCTGGCTGAATCGGCAAGACAAAATTCCTTGTTTGATTTGATTCCGCGTTTGAATACGTACCCACCACAACTCCCGTCCTCTCACACCATTTAAAGAGGGTCTTGAAAAGCATTTGCCTTTCCTTTTTCTGCGCAAAAAATGCACGATAATTCGAGAAGTCAAGAGGAGCTGTGCTGCCGACTTCAAACACGCTCTTAAAAATTAATCCAATGTACAGACACGAAACTCAACGTCAATCGGTAGGTTTTATACATTGAACCTTATGGCAAGGTGAATGGAATTTCACATTAGGACTGTGTGTGAGCTCTTCTAGCATAATGTCAAGCTATTTCCCATTATATTCAGAAAAGCGTAGGCCGTTGAATAGACGTTTAGGAATTCGCGTTGGAAAAAATGGAAATTCAGCAGAGATTAGCTCGATTTTGGGTCACGTTCTATGCTCCAAGTTACACGAGTAGATCTGCAATGAATAAAATTCTTCTTTAAGCGGTACTTTCTCCTCAAGCCAACTGAAATGGCTGTACCATAATCAAAATGGGAATATTGAACAAGATCGCAGATAGAAGTAGTAGTAGTACAGACCAACGCTTTATTACATTACCATTTACCAAATGTTTTTGCACTCAAGGCAAAACTTTTTTTTAAAAATTGGTAATTACCGTTGGAGGTACATGGCTGTAAACTCACATTTCCCATCCAACTTTGCTCGGGACACAATTGACTTTCCAGTTTCCGGGATAGGGCATCATAACCACTAATTTCAATAAAATGTCTCCCAAACGAATTCACTTTGTGTGTTGCCTTTGCTTTGCAATCTAAAAAAAGTAGAGAAGGATTCTGACATGAGCAAACGCAAAGCGGGGGTCTACTAAAGCCACAATGCAATAGACTCGCGTAATTGGGATCGGTAAGGTACAGAATATTAAGTTTTACTACTCTCAAAGCCCGAATAATTTCAGTATTAGCTTGGTCCTCTTTTATGGCCAAACAAGTTATGCTCAATATTTGCAAGCTTAGATAAGGGTTAGTAATGGTAAATACATTTGCAGTTTGTAATTTTAGATGCCTTGTAAAACTCTACTTTTAGCCGGCTAATTTTACGACAAATTTAAGTCTAAACTTATCTCCAAGAAGAGGTGATATAACACAACAAATGCCTATATGTACATATATTTTCTGTGGTTTGACAGCACTTTTATTATCTCCAGACTTCTCTAATCATCTACGGTTGCTGCCACACTTCACTGGCTCGAACGACAGTGAATCTTCAAGGGATAACTCTCTTCGGTGTGTGGCAACCTTCCCAAACCACACAAAACCTTACTGTAAAATAGTCTTTGCCCGGGTAGTCCGTGGAGAAGAGTATCGTTAATTATGCGATGTCACATTTTTTGTCATGGAATGCTCGAACAGTTGTGGAGGTTTTTAGTCTTCCACTGGTGTGTATGTATGTATATCTAGTTAGCTGGTACTCTTGAGGGCGAACTCACCGGAAGACTTTCAACTTTCCGGGGCCATCTCACAGAGCAGACAAGGAAATCTGCCTGACAGTTGTTGGTCGTCGTGTACCTATGAATAAATGTTGAATATGTAACTTCTCATAAATTCCAAAGCACTATGCCGTTCCTTCCCATCTTGGATATTATGAGAAAGAGAGAGAGGGTGAGGCTCTGCGTTGCATCTGTCATCTTAAGGATAATTTATGAGCCCCATGAAGGATCATGGAAGGACGATCCATTAAAAACTGAACTTCTATCCCGACTGCATATTGTCGTGTTTATGTTTTATTTGTGGGAGCCGAATTTCACAAAATTATAATATGTGGATGCACGTCTGCGTCTAAAAAATGGTATATAATTTTTAACGCTCCATCTGCCCTTACGTATCTACATTTCCAGGCGTGCCTGCAAATATGTATACTAAGGAATTTTTCAAAGAGTCTTGATCCAACATTAGGTCTTTTTCCAGTCGACCTTTTCCATCCAAAACTTGCTCACGCAAAATTAAAATAATGTAAATATGTTGTGCAGATCCTTGGAAAGGTGGATGAACTGGCATGTTTAACCTTTTTATGTGGGTCTATGCTCTTTTGATAGTTGGAGATTGATATCAAAACTAAAGTTGAAAAGTAGTGCATATAAATATATGCTACCATTTAAAATGAAGGTTTATAAACCTTCATTAAACCTGAAACGAGACTATGGTCTCGTTTCAGGCGTTTGCATTGTTGTGGAGTTCTTTTTCGGCTTCATAATTAAAACATAAAAATTTCGTAAAAACAACGGATTTTTAAAAACCGTTTTTGGTAATTGTATCTCAGCACAAAGCCAAATTCAAGTGGCTCGTGCTTATCGATCTATACAAACTCAAATTTGCATACAGTAGGGAGCATTGTAGTATGTACTTGGCAAAACTTTTGCACATCCAATAAAAAATTTTACTGTAAAAAGTTTTTTAAGGGTACGACTTTATTTATTCCTTCAAGAACACATGCGCCTACGTACTTTATTCATTTTCGGGATTTAGAGCAAAGTTCAATTAAAATTCTTTAGAGATTACTCTTTTCTAGAAAAGAAAAAATCTTGATGTGTCCTCCTCCTTTTTAAGTTTTGTGTATTGCATAACTTTCTTTTACAAATATTTGCATTTGTAGGGCCCTTCTTTACACTGTGAGTCCAAATGCGAATTCAATTATTTTATAGAGACTTTTGCCTACGCAACTTAGCAGGCAGGACCCGCCATTGGCTTGAGCAGCGCAGATTTTTTGATGGCTCTTCAGAATCCAGAAAGAGACTTTTCTCAAGCTACATTTTATGATGGCGAGAAAACTTGGGCGACACTTCTCGCTTCGAGAATATACAGATGTTCGTTTGCTCCATTCCACCATAAGTTTAAATGGCCTTCGCAGCCCGTCTCTACTTCCGGCAGCTCTTATTGGATTTGTTTCACCCCCTGCACACCAAGAACATGGCTTTCCCCATGAACAAGGACATTGTTTGCCACGCTTTTACAAAAAAACGAATGAGTCTGTTTGCTCACAAAATCGTTCAAATTAATTTCCCTGTGAGAAATTTGTGAGTGCACGCAACACGCCAACCGCGTGCATTTCGAGCTGACCATTTAATCTCTGAGAATGAAAAGTAAGGTAGCTATTTACTACCACACTACATAAAGTATGATGCTGCTAGTCGGCCAAATCATCTTCAGAGATCGTCGTCATGAATGTATAATTTTGAAAACGCATAAATGGGAATAATGCAGGTAGTAGAATCTGTCCGTATTATCTGAACATTAAATCTGATATGTAAAAAAACGGATACGAAGTCTCCTGCAAAACACATGAACACTTCTTTTGTCATCATCATAATCACATTATGCTTTTAACAGCTCCCCCTTCCTTTTCCTGACTCTTTTGTCTACCTGCCTGCAACCAAAGTATTTATGCATGTTTTTGCTACTTGCCTATTACAAGGATCACCTTTTCAAATTTCTGCTGACGCAGACTGAAGTGAGTAGAAATAATATAATACGCTTTTTACATTTCTAATTCGTTCAAAGAATGTTGCGCGGAGCATAAATGCACACGGACTTGATATAGCAAGTAGGTAGACGGCATAAAGCATTTAAGTTTTCCCTATTCTGATTTTGACGCAAAGTGAGAGAGAAGCAGAGTAATAATATCGAATTATCCATAAAATAAACACGCTCTGCCACGCCATGTCGCCGGTGACCTTATAGTTCACCAACTTATAGATACATCACGCAGCTTGTTAGAATTAGGAACTAGGAAAAACTAGTATGTGTGTATAATAAATATCTGCATAGCATTTGCTTTTGAATGAGCAGGCCATGTAATTATGTACGACTGTGAGTAGAATGCTTGTAGTTTTTTTTACTGTACGCCCGCTTTATCAACATAATTAAAGCTCCTTTGTTAGATATTCACTCATTTATTTCACCCATGAGAAATCTCATTCCATTCCGTTCGCAGGAATAATGGCAGAGTAAAATAATGCAGACTACAATAATTTTATAACGAAGCCCGCTTTTATACTTTAAAATAATACTGCACTTAAAAAGTTTTTCGATTCTCTCATCAGAATGGAGGTCTGACTGAGTGAGCTCGCATGGCAATGGAAAAGGGCTGTGGGCCATGCTGCATTTTAGTTCCCAGTGTTATTCCTCCATTGTTGTGTTCAGTGTATCGGAAAGAGCGAGAAACTTTCCTATTTGTCGTTGTCATTCATTCCCCTCGCGGATTACAGCATTGTGTCTTCTACATGTACGTAGGCACTGATTAAACATTTAATTCCTGCAAAACTCTGCAACTTGTTCAATATTGGGATGCCGTGGTGTAACGATGAAAGCAGGCGGATTTCACTCTGCCTCTCAGTTCCAGCCGAGTTTGTGTCAGTTTTAAATCCTCTGCGTCTGTGAGATCCTATAAGGCGTGTAAGTCTAAAATCATTGCTTTCTGTAAGTACATTTTGCAGGCAAATAAAGGCTTAGCGAAACAAAGGGAATTTTGTGATGTCAGCTACAGTTTTGATGATAACTCGGTAATTAAACCGAATCAAATAATGGAAACCGACTATGCTTTTATGTATGCATTTATAAGGCAGATGTTTAGTTCTGCCAGAGAGTTCATATTTCAGTTCACCACAAACTTGGCTTGGTGAACGAACCTAATTAAATTTTCCTTCTTTCCATGCAATGTTTCTCGCTCTTTCCACGCTCTTCTAGAGTTGAATAAAGTTATATGCTTATTATTACTATGAAATTTAGGGCAAAGCAGAAGAAGATGTATATGTTCTTCGACAAATTTTTCACTCATTTGCCAGAGAAAGGACTTTGTGAAAAGCTTGACTAGTTTTGCAATTGTGATAGAGTGTGAGAGCAGGTGCGATATTGGGTTTCAGTTAAAAGAGGGAGAGTAATTATGCGAGAGAAAGTGGAAAACATGAAGTCAAGAAATGAGTATGATCGACCATCGTTCATTTCAAAACTTTGCTTCGCAGCTTTTGATAAAGTCGGGTATAAAGTACAAGTGTATAATCATATGCAAAAAAGTGACTTGTTGGAACGGTTCGACGCTTTCGTCGTCTGCTTAAATAAAGCAAAAGAATGGCTCTAAAGCAGAAGTGCAGAGTTTGCTCAATCCCTCAGAGATTTTCTTATACTTGTGTAACGAAAGAAAAGTGAAAAATAGGAGAAGCGAAAGAAAAAGTTGGTTTCTTTTAAACTTGGTGGAGAATTGAGAATTCCATCTTGGAGGAAAAAATAAGGAGAAAGTGCTTGCGTTTGGTGGAGGCAAAACTTGTTTTCTACAGCACACAAACTCCTTTCACAAATTTCATATTGAAAGGGCAAAATCGTGCCAGACAACATCGCCATTTTTTCATTATTCATCATTCCCTTGAAGTATGAATATGACTGATGATGAGATATTTTTTGCGCATTTATCTACGTCTAAACAAATCCCAACTTTTCGCCAATTTCGTCTTTTAATATTGAGCTTTTTGTGATGCGCGAAGCATTGACGTTCTCATTCACTATTACTTATTTCTCGAGCAGAGAGCATTTTTTAAAGTCTTGCTCTCTACACGTCAAAAGAAATTTAATTTGTTTTCACGGAGGATGGCAGGAAGTTTTAATTGATTCGCAGAATTACCCATTGAAAATCCAATTACATTTCTTAGCTTTTAATAGTCTCTTCAAAGTGCTTTTGTTCTAAAATAAAGTAGGGCTCCAGAGTTTTCACTGCGTTTGTTCGCTTAAAAATTAAACTGCGTGGGTGTCAATTTAGAGAAATTTCTTATTAAGGACGTTGATAAAAGAGGGCAACCGCAGTAAATGGTAGGGGTTATCCAATCTACAAACATCTCTTATTGCTATAGGCAGAATTCCATTACAATGTAAATGCATCTATCTATGTCCTCCTAAAAATTTCTAAAGCATATATCTCGTTTTGCTCTCAAAGTTGTTAAAAGTCCTTCAAAATATGGTATGTGTTAATTATGCAAAAGTGAGACTTGGTAAGGCAGTGTCCGTATGATCCTTAATAAGTCTAATTTTCTTGCACAAACACGCGAGGATTATTCCATTACACATTAAAGTGCTTTTATGCAGCGTCCCTGTGATCCCGGAGAGTGTTGCACCAGAGAAAACTAATTTCAAATGTGTTAGTTGCTTAACATTTCACAGGAATGCTTTCACTTTCTCTCTCTCTCGTGAGTCTACTCATCTTCATTCTCGCACTCAAAATCCTTTTAAAATGGATATAACTATGCATGGCCTTCGAGTTTTTATTTTCAAGTCCTTTTTCACCATCGCTTTATCCTTCCATTTAAATTAGTATGTAAGGGCACTTGCCTTTTTCTGAGACTCAAATGGCTTTCGTAATCGAGGGGAAAGTAAAAAAATAGAAAGATCCAAAAATGTATGCAGTCCAAAAGGGTTCGTGAATTGTAAAAGTGGCTACAATAAAGACGCAAAAGGTATATTTTTTAAGAACTATTTTTATTATATGCATTCATTTTTACAAGAAAAAGGTCAAACAGAAATAGGGAACTGATTAAAGTAGAAAAGAAGAACAGCTTAGTCATTTTGCTCATTTCACCTCCAGCTTTTCTTTCGCCCGTCACTATTATACAGCGGTTGCTTCCTCTTCTTTTTTATTATTATGTGAAATTGCGAGAGAGTTCCAGCGGCCAGACTATATACGAAACAATGGAGCGGAGGAATTCATGTGAAATGGATTTTTAGGACTTGGATTTCCCTACACTTTATTAAGCTGAATGGTGATAGGGGATCGAGGCAGATTCTTCTCTCCTCTTATCCCACTCTCTCTTTTATATGTACGCTGCCCCTTTTATATGTATTTGCTTTTTTCTCAAGCCATGTAATTTGACGACATCCATCCATTATCTTATTCTTTGTCGCGATGCGGTAGGGAGAAAAACGAAATTGACAAAGTCATTAAGATCTTGAAACAGTTTTTCCGTCTTCCGCTGTCGGATCGATCGTACAATAAAATCGTGTATCTTTCGATGAGTTTCCCCACGTACAGAGTTGTGCCTTTCACCCAAATACTGCAGACTCCCTACGCAAAGCGACCGAGTTTCCCATTTCCTTTGTATACATACATGCACACTGGACAAAATGGGAAATATGTCGAAAATGAACAAAGCGCTGTAGTCTGGACTGCTGTAAATTGATCTCTGTTAGGCTGTTGAGGCAACCGGCGATGGCGACGAAATCAGTTGATGGTATATCAGCATTGTTCCGATTTTCCGCAATTTGAGATCAAATATACAGACATGGATTATCATTTCCCGGCTTTAGCTTTTTTTCTTCATGCTTTTGTGACCAGCAGTGGTTGACTCGCACGGTTATACCTTGTGTGTAAAATAAATATTTTTCTCGGAAATGCAATCGATAAAGTTCAATTAATTTTCAGAATCACGCCTGCATATCAGTTTTTAGTTCCGGGTTGCATTATTTGCCGTATTTACAATTTACTTACCGAGCTTACATGGAGCTTCTATAATTTTAGGTATGAATTGGACTATTATCAATATTACATATGGGATATCGTGAAAGAATGAGGCTTTCTAGTTTATACTAATAGTGCTGTAGGCTTCGTGCTATCCAGAGATTCCGGAGTTCTCCAGTTGCGCAACCTGTGATAAATGTCTGCAAAGGGCAGAGATATCAAGAAATGGCCATTGTAATCCCACCCAGTAGCCATTCGATCCATTCTCTCAGATATCCATAAATTGTCTTTTCCATAGCTCAAATGTTCTCCTTTCAACCTAATCATTGTTAGATTATAATACAGTTTTATCGGGTGCCAGGATGAATAAGATGTGTTCTGAAGGAAATTTAGTACGTGTGTGCATGGAAGATCAGGATAACAGAATGTATGAATCTTGCTGTAGTAATAGTTAAGATTTTGAGTCGTGATTACAAAGGAAGGGAAATATTTATGCTGCTCACATTGATGTGTGCACATGATCACTTTCAAAATAAGTATGAAGATGAACTTGAGATGCTAATTATCGAGATTATTAATCATTAACTAAGGATTTAGGAGACTGTTAATTTTCAGCTGGGATGAGATTGAATACAATCATTTTTGATGAGAAGTTTCTTTTTGCCTCAAACGTGGAAGCTATCTAGTTAGTCAAAAGTCTGCAGCCAGTGTATCCACATGGCGTAGTGATTGGTGTATGTAAAGGGATAATTGATTTTTTGAAAAAGAAGGCTTGCTTACATGGAACCCAAGCTGGAGCATGGAACCTAGCAATAGAACATTCTTCTTTTCTCTTTTCATGATGGAAAGAGGCTGAAAGAGCAGAAAGAATTATTGGGTTCCAATTTATTCTTATCCAGCGAGTCGTAAAGAGAAGATAAAGCAGAGCCTATTATTTTCCGTGCGTGGAGGCATTGTTAGTTTATTGCCCGTATATATGTACGTATGTATATGTATGTAGTCGCAGTGTATGTATTTATAGGGAAGAGGAGTAGATGAAAATGTATGGCGAGAGTTGGGAGCAGAATGAGATGATCCCAGGGCTAGGCCCAGACAAGAGAGTATATCTCTCATGCATGCTTCGACGCTAGTCCTTCTTCCCACATTTCTCCCGCAAGGAATTGTGTGTATCTGCAGAATTGCATGTGTAATCAAGGCAGATGATGGAGACTCGAGCAGATAAGAATCATCTCTCTCCTCTTGGGAAATGCGAGTTGGACATTGATCTGGTCTATTACCACCCCTTCTGTCTTGTGGCAATATGAAACTGGTATTGGCTAACCAAAAAAATGCTCTGTGCGATTCAATAAAAACTTCATGAGAAATATTACACTGCACAAAACTCTAGTCGTGTTTGATAGCAAAAATTCTAGGATTTGCAGTGGATCAGCAAGAAAAAACAAAGTCAACGGTACAGAAGGAGTGGGAGTTGATTAAACAAATTGCAAAATATTATTGACGAAGCTGACTCGTGGAAAAGTCGATTTCCATTTGTTCGCAGTTCGTGGCTTTTGCTGACTGCATGTTGCATGCTCTTGTTATTTGGTTACGTGTAATGAGCATTTTAAAATTCTTCTAGAGCCACCCAAACCGCAATTCAATATTTGTGTTGATATTATGGCATAGTTTTTATTTTTTTCTAAATAAGAGTCTTACTTGTCAAAAATGAGAATAAGTAGAATCTCGCATAATTTGTGTGGTAAAGCACGGACTAAAAATGTTTTAATGCCCGCCTGATTTATTTTTTATAATACCACTTCTTGAATCTTATCTGCCATGTAAACTGTGAGGAAATTTCAGTGTATGTGCAAGTTTGTCTGCGCACAGGCCTTTATGAGGGAGCAGTCACAGTTTTATCATTCATGGTTAATAGCTTAATGGCATTAGACCGTCTTTGAATATGAAAGGCACAAGGCGACATGCAAAAGACAATATCAGCGTAGTTAATGCGGGTACACAAGAACAGCTTTTTAGCTCTCTATCTCTAAAGTGTCTTTCTGTTTACTTTTCCTCCCACTGCGTCTGTTATGCAATAATGAGCTCGCATCCATCCCATTTTCAGATGGGGGAAAGCAGTCAGCGGAAGGATATAATATATCACTGAATGCAAAAACTTTACTAATCACGACTCTCTACAAACGTATGGGTATATTGTACCAGGCTGGAAAAAGCATTAAAATCCCAAATATAGACTCTGTGTAGTGTTGAGAATCCATTTTATTTATGTTCATGCGTTCTTTTCTCCCAGCAAATATTCAGGGCCTTAATAGGTGACATAGTGGCACTAAAATGCTGCTTCATAATTTCACGTAGCGCATCGGGTAAAAGCAATAATGGTGACTCGGAGCACTGCCATAACTTCATTATTTCTGCCTCGCATGCCTCGCGCGGACACCCAATTCCAAGATTTTATTGTGGCACGTTTACACTCGCAGCTACCAACTTTGAAAAGGCTGGAGCGTGAATGAAAGTTGGGATGGGGAAGTACTTGTGGAAATGAAGCTGGAGAGTTGTTGCTCTCTCCTCGCATTCCGAGAGAAAGCAACTTTTCCACGACTTGATGTGCTTCTTTTTGAATTGTGCATCTTTTTGATTCGCTTTTTAGAACCCATTCTGGAACTGTTACGAGCAACAGTAATGAGCGCAATATTGTTCCACTGTGTTTGAGCACATTCTAATGTTAAGCACACACTACACACACACATTTTTTACGTAAGTTTCTGCTATAAGAGATTGCTTGCTCTTCCGTAATATCACCCACACATTCCCTGGAGAAAGCGGATGCACTTTGAAAAGGCTGGAGCGTGAATGAAAGTTGGGATGGGGAAGTACTTGTGGAAATGAAGCTGGAGAGTTGTTGCTCTCTCCTCGCATTCCGAGAGAAAGCAACGACTTGATGTGCTTCTTTTTGAATTGTGCCTCTTTTTGATTCGCTTTTTAGAACCCTTTCTGGAACTGTTACGAGCAACAATAATGAGCGCAATATTGTTCCACTGTGTTTGAGCACATTCTAATGTTAAGCACACACACACACATTTTTACGTAAGTTTCTGCTATAAGAGATTGCTTGCTCTTCCGTAATATCACCCACACATTCCCTGGAGAAAGCGGATGCTTCACATGACTGCTTTCTCAGACTTGGAGATATATGCTCGTTAAGTTGCTGATGATTTGCTGCTACTGCTGCTGTTGGCTACCTTGTTTGAGTGGAACTTTGTTACCCTCTTCTCGTCAGATATAATAGCTTTTACACTGGAAAATAATTTAACTTTATCTTCTCATTTGATGATGATTAGGACAGGAGGAGATTGGTTCAGCTAAGAAAACGGGAATCAACCGAGATGCTAAATTGTCTTGTAAATTACGGCCTTGTCTTGAATTCGAGGAAAGAGAAGAGTAGTACATAAAAAGACATTTTTAGACTCACAAAAACCCGTGTTTAACTGCGTGTAGCCGAAGAAAGAGTTCCAAATGGAAAAATCCTTTTTAATTACCGCCTTACAACACAAGCTTTTAACTTTTCTCAATTTTTTTGTACACTTTTCTGCGGTAGCGTGGTACTTTTTGTTCCCCCTGTGTAAATTGCGAACATAATTCATACAGTGCTTTGTTCGTCTTGTCAAAATTAACGCTGATTAGATTACGCTTGTCTACGTTGCTCTCTGCCTGGGTTTGTGGCAGAGTTATTTATGAGACGTCTAAATGAATTGCAAAGTCGTTCAACTTCCGGTTGCTTGATACGAGGAGATATTTGTCCAAAGCCATTACTCACAACAGCTTGACCTTTAGAATTCTCCCGGTGGCGCCTTGATAAGGATTGCTTTGTTTGCAAGAGTGGACTGTAATCTCTGTATAAAATATGGCTCTGGGGCTTCATTGGACGTAATAACAGTAATTCCAACTTCTTTGTGTCCTTATACAAGTACATGTAAATTTTGTCTATGTTCCATTTTCCAAACTGTTTCACCTTTTCTGCATACCGTATTTATGCTATTTTTAACTTAAAAGTTTAAAGACATGTTTAGGGTTTATTTTTATGTGTACTTGTCCTATTTAAAATCCGTTTTATTTTCCGTTTTATATAATGTTGCATTTCCATCTAGTATTTACATTTTTGCATGTTGAAGGAGAAGGAACCGTTACTCCCATTATGTTTAAAATATCAATCATTAAGTCCGGGGTAATATGCGATTCTAACTGCGGTGGACACGAGCCAGCTATAAATATTTTTTTCTACAAAAATAAGCCATAAAAACACGTCGCCATTCCTCCAAACCCGATATACATTGGAACAATCAAATTCATTCTACGATCAGGATTAGCTTTTAATACACATGCAATCCTCTTCTAAAACATTCGTGCTTTGTTACAAACTCTGTCAGATTGACAAGTTAACTCAATTTTGAAATTGGTGACCGACCTTAGCCTTCGCCCATCCATACAAGGATTAGCATTGCATTTATTATGCATTTTTCAATAATTTTTTGTCTATAATTTGCCATTTTCTCCTTCCTCAATATCAATTTCTTCGGATAAATATTTCAATCAAGAGTTTTCTAAAAATATGCATGTAGGCACTTTTTTACATTAAATTTTAACAAAGGAGCAACAAAGAATTACATGCACCGTGGCCAGAAAAAAACGAATTTATAGGAAGGTTGGACACTTTTCTGAAATACAACTTGAAAATATTAAAGCTAATGCAAAATTTACAAATACTCTTGTACTATGAGGTAGATTGAGTAGATGCCTTAGAAGCCTTAGGAAAGCAAAATTTGGATCGATTTTTTAACAAATGTTTTGTCATCGATAAATACTCACCATATAAAAACTTACATATTGCTTACGACGTTTCTGAAATGAAATAATAAATTTGAACATGTTCAAGAAAATTACTTGACGAATTCGAGCAAGCGGTTTTACAAGATTTCATTTCTTGACTCGAAAAAAAACAACTTTTTAAAAATAGCAAGATCGATACTTGACGAATTCGAGCAAGCGGTTTTACAAGATTTCATTTCTTGACTCGAAAAAAAAACAACTTTTTAAAAATAGCAAGATCGTAAATGTCTTTGAAGTACAAATGTCGTCAATTCTTTCTTCACCTTAGAGGCCACAGCTTCTTTTGGACAACAAAGTCCAGTCGAAGAGTGGAAATATTAAGGAAAAATCGCTCAGTCTTCAAAACCTCAATATCAGGATGATTTCAAAAGAAACGTTGCAACTCATCGGATTCATTGTGAATCATCCTTGTAAATTCTACCTAGCTTCCAGTTTTTCTTGGAATGAGTCCGACCTTCAATGTGTTGTAACTGCTGCAAGTCGTGTCCGATGGAAGATTGGTCTAACGATTTGCAAGGAATGCACCTGTAATATTTGTATATAAAGATGAATAATGGTAATAAATGGACAGTCGATCTCGGGCAGCAGACCTGAGCACATCATTCCTTGTCTTTCCAGAAGCAGCAGATGGCACCGTTGCGTATAGGACCTGGGAGACGGGCTGGGAGGTGGTCTACATGGGCAGCATCCCCATCCACCCCCAGACGTCTTTCCAGATTCTGACATTGTACTATCTCTTCCTTCTCTACGGCCTATACGACCACTGTTCCAATTTGAGTAGCAGAAACGTCTTCGAGGTTGCCTTGCATGTCGTCTTCGTCATTAGCTATTTTACGGCAATGTGCGACAAGACTAATTACATTCGATGCAGAAACTTTTACGTTCCTTGTGTAAATGCTCTTTTGGCATACTTTGAGGATTTTTCAGGTAAATACTCAAACAAATACACAACAGGGGAATATTTGTAACTTATATTTTTAAAAAATAATTATTATAATCGGCCATCCTTTTTAGATACCTATATCAAAAGATTCTCGAATGGTAATAGCATACGCAGCCATTCCTTGAAGTTGGTCAACTATTGCATAAAAATGTGTATTTACAACATCATCTTTATGCCGGTGCTTTCTCTAGTCCATTACTTCAGAAGTTACCAAAGTTCCATGTATCTGTCATCGTTGCTTGTGGGATACCCTACTTTGCTACGAGTCTCATATTTCCCCATCGCCATAATACAGTTGTTTATGGTCGGATCGATGATATCTGAGCTGGCATTTAATACGGTCATAACTGTCGTTCCGTTGTACTTTTACACGTCGTGCTTCCAATTGTTCAAGTGAGTCATTCATTTTAGAAAGTATTTTATAGCTTTCTCCGGATTCACAACAATAAGCTTTTTCTTATTACGAGTTTAATTCATTTGTAGGTGTTCCGACAAGCCTCACCATTTCTCACAGCGGCTCAAATCCGTGTCTCAAATAACTCATTTCATTCGTGTAGCTCAAATTGCGGAGATTCTGTATGGGCGACTACTCCAAGGCCGAATTTTGCCATTACATTTCTCATTGTCGTATTTGACCGTCATATGTATCTTCAGTTTCATCCGCTTCCATGATCGTCTCACTTTGGAATTGAATTTCATTCTTGTGTCCACCGGACTCTCGGCCATATTTGGATGGGTAGTTGTCCTCTGGTTCTTTGGGCGCTATTACACATCCTCCCGAAAATTTTTGCTTTTCTGGAAGAACGCACTTTCATGGCCTAATAACTCACACGAGAGAAAGTTGATGAAAAAGTTTTATAGATCTTGCCGTCCGATCGAATTTGTGACCGTTCCAAGAATCCTAAGGTTCAGACCTGTAATTGTTCTCAAATATGTTCATTTCGTGAATTGGGCGATTGCAAAGTCTCTAATTGGCTCGAGCGGGTCAAGATCGTAAATTATTCTGGCTGGATTCAATCGATCGCGCTTTTATTATAGCTCAAAGTATGTAATAACTAATAACGTTCAGTTCAATTGCGGGAATTTTGGAAATATTTCAGTATATGTGTTCAGGTATCAATTCTTTGGTACTTCCTTGAAATCTATGGTGCTTTTGGTTGTCCAAATTATCATGTTTGTTAAGACATTCCTTTACATGAGTATTATAAAGTTGCGGATAACCACTCGTCAAAACATCCGCAAAGCACTGCTTTAAAAGAAATTGCAATGTATTACGGAAGTCTCCTTTGTCATATATCCAAATAAATACTACTTGGCACAAAACAAGCTCTAGAATTTTTGGAAATTACACCGTGAATTATTACGGCAAGCCATAAAAACAATACAATTATATGCTGTGTCGGCATTTAAAGTATGCATTTGATGCTTATCATGAAGGGCATGTGCAGTACTTTTGGTATAATGAGGATCTACAGGCCTATAAAATTTGAATTTTCTGACCTTTAAAATCAAGCTTGTAATCTTGCAAAAGCAGTCAAATTTTTTATTATCTAACAAAGTTGAGACCAAAATTACATTTCGGAAGGGAAGTGAATGATGGAAGGATGGAACTCACTCAATCCTTAAGTTTCATTGTAAATCAGAGATGTCGAGTTCTGTGGAGTAGCGCCTTCCACTGGAGTGTTTCAGATCGGAGACTGGTTGAAGAAGAAGGCTGCTTTAACAAGTGGCTCATCTCTTCGGCANAGATCGGAGACTGGTTGAAGAAGAAGGCTGCTTTAACAAGTGGCTCATCTCTTCGGCAATTTTAACTTCTCATCTGATCTTTCTCATCTACGGATTTGTCCAATATCTACTCGAGTTTCAGTCCAAAACTGTTGCCTTCTATTTTCAATGTTTGAACATACTTGGCTATAGCTGTGTGATCTTTGACAAGCTAAATTATTTCAGGCACAGACACTTTTACATATGCTGCGTCAACAGTTGGATGATCTATTTTTCGCAGTTTTCAGGTAATACCGAGAGTCAATTAATACATATGTAGATTTGAGCTAATGTGTATTTGTTTTCGATGTGTAGTAGGGACAGATCGACGGTTCAGTCTTCTTTTGAAAGCTTTCTTGAGAGCACTGATCAGTGCCACGGTGACTGTCCCTCTTTTCATGCTCATCCACTTCGTGACCCATCCACAGCAGCGTGTGTTCATAACGTCTCTTTTAGCCCCAAACATGACATTACTGCATATTCTCTTGGGACTGCTACAAATCGTAGTTCTCGCGTCCGGAATTTCTGAATTAATCATGAATGGAGTTTTAATGCTGATTCCAATTGTGTTCTACATTCAT